>JAOTRC010000001.1:4345193-4357367 GCA_027497675.1 Cyprinella lutrensis | reverse complement strand
AAGAAAGACATGGACATCTTGGATGACATGGGGGTGAGTAAATTATCAGCAAAAGTTTTTTTAAAAAGTGAACTACTACTTCAAAGAACATAAGAAACTTCTTTTAGTTATTTGTAATAGCTGTAGTGTATCTTCTGATCATTTATGCATTTAGAAGACAATTTATCCAAAGTGAAATACGAAAAGTGGAACACAAGCAATTGGTTGTGAAGCCAACGAAACTCATAATATGTACAATGCCAGCAAGCTAGAGAAGAGGTGAAATGCAAAGAAGTTGGAGATGAAAGAAAGACAAAGATGCTCTCAAGTCTAAAATGTTCAAACAAAATATATGTAGACTAGTGGACTACAGGTAGAAAATATCCAAAGCCAAAGAGCGCCCTAAAGCCGATAGTTGGCTGTAATGACAGCTCCATCACAGCTGAAGAGACACTCAGAGCAGATCTCAGAGCTTTAGGTTAATCCCTCAGAGGTGTTTTCTATCAGTCGCAGGCCGCTGAAGTGAAGGAGGAAGATGGAGTATCTGGGTGAGCTGGATGGGGCTTTATCTGAAATCAGACTCAACTCCCACTCCTCGCGTCTCTGTCGGCTGACTGGATTGTTTCTTGTGAGGGTTTGATTGAAATGATGAGGAGTGGGATAAACACCGGGCCAAAATTAAAAATGACGTTTGATCTTCAAACCAAGCCTCAGATGGCTAAGATACTGCCGTCATGCTACTGAAAAAAAAGGTGTATATCTTCTACACAGTACTTTCCCCTTGATCCAACGCACTGCCTTCTGATCTTTCCATCAAGCTCGGCTTCCCTAAAGTTCAGGAAGGGAGGACTGAGCTTTTACTTCATCCTCATTCATCTATCAGGTTCGGCAGGTCTCTCTTCACATGCCAGATGATGCTGTGAAACACGACGCCACAGTCTGAACGCTTTGTGCTGGCTGAGGGACGGAAGTGGACTTTGCCCTCCGACTGCAAATCTATCACAGAAAGTCTCTTTCTTTTCCTCCTTCTTGTATCTTATATCCACTTTCCCTTCTTGTTTTAAAACACCACCCTGATGTTCGGAGGGCGTATCTTTGTGTCTTTCCCTGGTTTCCGCCTTATCGCTTACACTTTCGGCTTTTCGTCTTTTAGTATTGCTTCGATCTTCAGACTCTTTAAGATGGCAGCTCCATCTATAAAAATACTCAGCTCTATGCATTTATTTCGTCCACCTCTAAACTCAAACAACTTTCCCACGGTACTCTAAGAGCCAAACACCATGGGACGGCGGTGACCTACAACCCCCCTCATGATTAACTTCCCATAAGCCACAGCGTTCCACCTGTTATCAGGTTATCTGGAAGGTCTCTGTGTTTTTTTTCCATCATTGCCTCAAGTAAAACAACTAATCAGGTCTCCGGGACTTTAAAGCGTTACACATCGCTGAACGGAGACCAGCGAGAGCTTTTTGGTGGAGGAAACGTGTTACTTTTTCACCAACCCTTTTTGTAAGATCAACATCATTCCAAGTAGATAGATCACAGCTAGAGCTCATTACACGAACAACACGTAAACGGTGCCAAAACATGTCAGGGAATGCAATGCCAATGCGAGTGAATCGAACATAACAAAGCACCTTCTTTCATGTCCTTTTGAACCCTGTGTGATCTTCTTTCCAAGTACTGGCATTTCAGACACATTTTTTTTTTGCTTTTCTGCCGAGAAAAAGTTTCATTAAATGGGAAAAAAGGCAGGCAGACCAAACAGAGCACACGCAATAAGTAGAGAATTAGTTTCAGAAAAATATGCGTGTGCTTGGCAGTAGTCAAGCTTTTTTTCCAGCTTTATTTGCACAGAGCGTCAACTAAACCCACTGTCTAAAGACAGACGCTTGCATCACAGCCAGCAAGTCAATGGGATAGACTAGAGCAACAGGAATGTCTAAACCTGCTCCACTGCTTTTTGGACATAGAGGGAAGAAAATGGCAAAAGACAGGCAAATCATCTCTCTCTCTCTCTCCAAATGTATTTATAGGAAACCATATGTGTTGCTGATGGACGTGACGTGAGAATAACAGTTTCCTTAACACCTACATACTGGCATTGTGAGGTGATTCCGACAACAAAGTTTACAAAAAGATACTTCATATCTATATGACTTGCAAAATTGACCTTACACAAACTAAAATACACCCAAAAAAGCTAACTTGGTTAAATAACTGCAATGCAGAACAGTGCAGGGATCACCAGCAGGGCATTGAGAGTGATGCTTCAATAATGCAGCAGGAGGGAACATAATGATCCTACTATCTCTCTGTACTGTCCAATAAAACTGAGTGAGAGAATTTAACCTCAGCATGAACTTCTAACAAGAAACCCCACACGCTGTCCAGGAGAGAAACAGAAAGAGGAATATCTTAACGGAGAACGAAACGTCTCCAGCCCTCCTTTCAAGGCCAGATACTGCAGCGACTGATCTCACAGGAGATGATAAACCGTTTCCCCAGCTCACTTCAGTCTCCCAGCTTCATATCCCTTTATCTTTCTTTTTCTCGCTCTCCTCCCTGAATCTCACGTTCCTCCCTAAAGGTGTCTGAGCTCATCTGATCTGTGTCTGGTGTTCAAGGTCAGGTCTTCGGGTTCAAAAAATGTGGGCTTGACTGTTATTGGCGTAAATCTGTGCAATTCTGGATCTAAATATAAAATGAATGAATATGAAATGACGTGTACAGAAAGTAAAGTCTTGTGAGCTAATGTGCAACATAATGATTTGGTATATGTGCTGTAAACGATAATGGAACTAAATGTTAATCTAACAGCTGCAATTAAATGGCTTATGGGTGGAATGATGCACAAAGCAGGATGGACTACGTTCATAAGGGCACTTATTATATAACGTTCAACCATTCCTGAAAGAGTTCTTCATAATATACCTTGAGATACCATATGTTTGTGGTCAACCCTTTGGAGAAGTTTTGTTTGATCAACAAAGAAAAATAAGGTCAACAAACATCACCCTAAATTCTAGTGTAAGGGTCCAGCGGGCATGTACATTTCTATTGTTTGAGTACAACCATGTCAAGAGATCTCGCCTTTGATCGCCCTTTGGTCTAAAGCAACCCTTTTACTCAGCCACAAAAAGACTGACCTCATAAAAAACACCGCATGTATTGCAAAGAGTTGCTGAGAGGCAATACAAAACAAAAGAGTAACTATTATCAAGTACTCAACTCTTTGCAAATGACTTTAAAGCTTCAGTTGTTGATTCATGCCGTTCCTAAACTTTGACAAATTTTAAGTGTCAATGCTGTTGTGTTGAAATGTTTCAAAGTCAAAAAATACATCGTGAAGTTGATTGAGCAAATGTTTACTTGGTTTTCTTGTTACATTGCAGGCTTGAAGGGGTGAATGTGAAGGCGGCAACATGAAGCTCTTCCTCCCTCTACTGCTGCCCCTCCTTTTCTATCAGCTCTGGTCATCCCCGGTATTGGCCGACACCTGTCCGAAGGACTGTACCTGCCCAGTCCAAGACTCCATATTCTGCTTTAGTCGGAAAGACACTAAAATGCCCAGAGAGGTACCCACAATGACTAAGAATCTCTATGTGTTCAAAAACGGCATAGAGTCCCTTTCCCAAGAGGATTTTGTTGACTTGGACAGCCTGGAGATGCTGGATCTAAGTCAGAACAAGTTGACCGAACTTCCAGATCGCGTGTTTGAACCCCTGACCTCTCTCCAAAATCTGGACCTGTCGGCTAACCAGATCACTCACATATCCAAGGACAGCTTTGCTGGACTGGAACTTTTGGAGAGGCTATATCTCTACAGCAACTTTATAGAGTACATACATCCTGCTGCTTTTGACGGACTACAACAGCTTCTGGAGCTCAAGCTTCAAGGAAACAAACTGACAACAATGCCAGCTCTGAAAATGCCCCATCTGCTTCTGCTAGACTTACGATTCAACAGCATCCCCTCGCCAGGTCCAGATGACCTCCAGACACCCAAGTTGGAGTCACTGAAACTGGGTGGGCTGAAGCTTAGCAGTCTAAACGAGGAGCTCTTAGGAAGCTTCAAGAACCTTCATGAGCTTGACATCTCCAACAATCAGTTAACAAGCTTTCCAGGAGTTTTGCGGGAAGCAAGGGGCTTGGTTTCTCTCAGTTTGGCTGGGAATCCAATGGGACCTATCAAATGGGAAGACTTTGAGAAACTATCAGAGCTTCAGGAGCTCGATATCAGCAATCTTAGCTTGCAAGGGTTACCAGAGATCTTATCCCAGCTCTTTCCTCACCTCGAAAGACTTGCTGTCGCAGAAAATCCTTTCAATTGCCTTTGCAACCTGGCTTGGTTTCCTAGTTGGCTGCAAAACAAGCGAATTCAGTTGGGTCGGACGGAAGAGACTCGCTGCCACTTTCCTCCTTTTAACTCTGGGAAGGTGCTGGAGAGACTGGGGCACCGAGAATTCGGATGTCCGATTACCACAACCGTTACGACTCGGACAGTAAAGACCACTGCAGTACCTCCAGCTCCGGTTACCAGTTTACCAAGTACAACACATGCAGTCCTCCCTGCCAAACCTAGTGATAACCCCTCTACGGAAACCGAAAATGATCTTCCACCTCCAACCCCTAGTACTAGTATCGACCCAGACCTCAGATCAACCTTCTGCCCAACCAATATCTGTCTAAATGGAGGAACATGTTGGCTGGACAACGAAGGACAGTTGGATTGTATTTGTCTACCAGGGACATCAGGGACATACTGTCAAAATGAGATGAACCCACCACCCCATGAGGACTACCCGACAGTAATCGGTAATATGGAACCTGAAATAACTGCAACAGTGGTAACTAGCTCCTCTATACTCTTAGACCTTCACCGGTACATCGATATGCGCCCACATATCCGTGGTGTGAAGTTGACTTACAAGAACCTTTCTGGACTGGATAAACGTCCCAAGCAGCTCAACGTTCCACCCTCTTACCCGGAGTACACGCTGCGAGGACTTCAGCCAAACTCTACATATTCTGTATGCGCCAGTCCGTTGGGTGAACCTGGGGGCTTGGATCGTGTATGCACAGAGGCCCAGACGCTCAGTCAGCTAATTGGAGCACGACGGGAGGACCCAAAGCTCACTCCGATGCTCATTCCTGCAGTTGCCATCCTTCTCCTGCTAGTCCTAATAGCTGTGGCTGTTGGGGTAGCTTGCTACATGCTTAAAAAGAAATCAAAGGGACACCTGGAATTTGAACGTGATCCGTCACAGCTGGAGCTGGAGGGTATGGACAATGGGGCACTACCCCAAAAGCAAGAGATTATATCATGTCCATCAACTGCGCAGAATGGTAGCTTGGACTACGAGGTGCCCCTCATGCAAGATCACTGTACTGCGAACAACAACATGAACAGTTTGAAACCCTCGTATTTCTGATAATGGCAAACGTTTTGTGACTTGGTTACATGCTAAAGCATGAATTATACTGCTTTACAGGTTGCCACAGAGGACAGTAAGAACAGCCACCAGCTCTTTGTAAAAAGACAGTGGGATTTAGGTGGTGCAATCCTGTAAGGAAATTTCTGTCAAAATGACATCCTCCAAAGTGCCTTTTATCATCTGCGAAATGGAAAGACTCCGCAAGCCAATCTTTCAACCAAAGATCTTTTTTAAAATTGTAAAATGGCTGCCAGTCGTAAAATGGACATAAGGCTGACTGAAAAAAACATGTAGGCGAAATATTGATGTGTAGCACCCATGTGCAACTCTTAGGAGCTGCACTAACTGTGAACCGTAAGTCCTACAATTGTGTAGGCAATTGAAGATATTGACTTCTTAAGTAACAAGGCTGACTCTTATGATGCTTAGTCTAACTGATAGGCATTGTTTCTTTGTTTTATATCTGTTCCTTTCTTGTAAATGTTTTTGTACAAATATGTGACTGTTACCAGGCGGCTGCTCTTCCCCCATATCTTGTGACTTTAAAAGCAGACAAAACACCAGATTAAAAACTTTGAAGATTAAAATGTACTTGTACCACCAAGTGAATCAAAGGCTTTAGTTTAGAAATGTCAGACAGTCTAAGCAGTAAAAAGTCCATTCAGACTTGAAACTAAATCCCTCCGTTATATTTTAGCCCCTAATTCCTCACATTCTCCTCACGTTCTGTTGTTAAGTCTTGCAATATATTATTGGAAGCTACAAATTGGTGGGATCTTTGTCAAATATTTATTTATATACCAAAAAGGGGTTGTTTCCAATATCACTATTCAAAACTTACTTCTGTCAGTTGGCAAAATTAGCCATTGCACTATTTACATGCTACTCAGCAGAGTTTTCGTCTTGCGTCTTGATTGATATGTTCAAAAACACTAAAGTGTTTCTTTGACTAGCTCGAAGCATTACCTAAAACACACACTCCAAATGCCAACTCTCCAAAGCTTACCACTCACGTGCAAGACACAACGAAAGAGCATGAAACAACCTAGAAATGACTGAGATCCTGGCCGCTGTTGATCACTAATTGATCACTCTGAAATTTAAGCCACAGTAATGTGGATTTTTAAAGGTAAAGTTTACTGCAAAATGCCAAACTGAGACAGTGGGGAGCTGTGCTGATTTACCTCTGTGAGGAAATGTGTTACTATTTTAGCACTTGTTCTACAACCTGTCAAATGATGTTTAAAAAAAAAACAAAAAAAAACTCAAAATAAAAAGTGTAAAAAAGAAATCGTGAAACCTTCTGTCTAAAATAAGAGGGATTTGTAATAATAACAATAATAAAAAAGTTCTTTCTGTTCTTGGAATATTCAAACTGGAAAATATCTCAGCAGTATGAAGTACTGAAAATATTTGTGAATATTTTTTATAAGATCTGCCTTTAATTTTCCCTGTTTAATTTGGGAAGCTCTTTTTTATACCTTTTTTGTCTATATGGAGATGTGTGTATATGTATGATGGTATTTTCAAAAAGATGCAAATAAAAAAAAACAAATAAAAAAAAATCTTCTGTTTTTCGCTCAAGCTAGCTGGTCTGATTAGCAGCAAAGTCAATTAGGTTTACTGACGTTGAACGTATGTCTTTGTTTAATGTGTTTCGGTAAGACTTAATAGGTGAAAATAAATGTGAACACAGAGAAAGAGAGAGTGCTAGCATCCTATATGCCATCTGCAAACGCACCACACAAACCTTTTATGAGGAATTTTAGGATTTGAGTGCCAGGGAAAGGCATATATTTTCCCTTTATGGAGAAAGCCTGAGGTAAAAAGGAGATTTTTTTCATTAAAACCAAACAATTGCCAAATCGGTGCAGTTTTCCCTCCATCTACGTCACTGGACTGAACATAATGAGGATTGTTTGTTATTACGCACATCCTTTACTGACCACCCACCTGCTTTACAGGTACATTTGGAAGGGTTTCACAACAAAAGCTTGCTCTACTTCCAAAGTCTGCTTATCTACAACCATCCAGCTGCAATCTGTTGTATATTAAACCCGTTTAACAACACAAACACATAAAACAGCCCACCGCTGTCCAGCACTAATAGCATTTCCATTAGTAATGAGCGCGATCATGTCAAACCATTAAAAACAACAGAAACTCTCACACAGCATTACCTATCGACTCAATCTGAGAGAACAATAACTAAAACATCAGAGGGAGGCAAATCTGACCAGCGAAACGTACAAGCACACGTCAGTCACAGGAGAAACAGGCGGGAGTGGGTAGCTGAACGTGTGTGCGTCTGCTTTCCAGCTTTTCAACAAAAGGTCTCCTTTATTCTGTGATTTTAAGAGAGCTGGTTCTCTGGCTGAACGCCAAAGCCAGACTCAAACTGAGCTGCTCAAAGGGCCTATTGTAGACACCCGAGCTGACTTTTTCAAATTATCTTCCAAAAAATTCCACAGAAAATTACTGCTGAGTAAATATTGTTCTGTTTCTTTTCTTTTTTTGTCATGCCGTTTTCATACTGTTCTAGGGGTGATGACGCCAGGGCTTAACTTAGATTTGTGTGTCTTAGGAAAAGAGGCTCATTCTTGCCATTAATACCATACTTTTACATCCAGGCAAAAACTACAGTATGAACCTTATTATGTAGACCACCAGGGTTCCCCAAACTGAGATTTGTGAAAACGACAGGGGGTTCGAATGTTGATGAATAGCTAATTATTAATATCGAATGTATAATCAAAATAAATAAATACAGGTTGCATGATTATCACAATATGGTAGGGGTGTAACAATACCCTCATGTTACGATTCGAAACATATCACGATCCTGAACTCACGATACTAAATTATTGCGATACTCCAAGATATAAATTTGGTTTTACAGTGTGGGTGCAAATAAATAGGCTTGGACTTGGTCCTGGAAACCCAATGTAAAGGACAATAGTGACCCTAGAATAAAAATATTCATGAATCTGAAGCTGAAAACAGAATTATTTTAGATGAATATGCTTGCACTGTATATTTAAACTAATGTAGGCCACTTTTTACTGGTAACGTCAGACATCTGGCATTATCAGGACCCACAATTGCATTATTATTCATTATATTTAACATTAAAAATAGTAGTTTGATGTAGTACTGACACTTAAACTCTGAAAACGTAACTCTGAAAAATGTTATTTTGGGTAAAATATACAAAAAATCCACGATGCAAGTTGTTGCATTTTCGTAGTGCGATATATTGAGAGACGATATATTGTTACACCCCTACAATAAAGTGTGATTATCAAATCAATTTCCGATCAGAGCGGGTTGAGTAGTACTGATTACATTTGGTTTACAGGTTTACACAAACAGCTCTTACTAGCTTGCCTCCGTCACATTCACCCCCCAAACTACACTCCCATCCGGGTCACGGCACCAAAAGTAATCTGTCCTACTCAGCCTGCTCTGAACGGGAATCGAACCATCGTCTCCAGCGTGGGAAGCCTTTAACTTCAGATGCTAGTGCATCTCTTTAGACCAGAGGAGTGAGGTTTACACAAACAGCTCTTACTAGCTTGCCTCCGTTACACTCACACCCTAAACCTCACTCCCATCCGGGTCACGGCACCAAATGTAATCTGTCCTACTCAGCCTGCTCCGATCGGGAATCGAACCGGCGTCTCCAACATGGGGAAGCCTTTAGCTTCAGCCACTAGTGCGTCTCTTTAGACCAGAGGAGTGAGGTTTACACAAACAGCTCTTTCTAGCTTGCCTCCATTACACTCACTCCCTAAACCTCACTCCCATCCGGGTCACGGCACCAAATGTAATCTGTCCTACTCAGCCTGCTCTGATCGGGAATCGAACCAGCGTCTCCAGCATGGGGAAGCCAATAGCTTCAGCCACTAGTGCACCTTTTTAGACCACAGGAGTGAGGTTTACACAAACAGCTCTTACTAGCTTGCCTCCATTACACTCACCCCCTAAACCTCACTCCCATCCAGGTCACGGCACCAAATGTAATCTGTCCTACTCGGCCTGCTCCGATTGGCAATCAACCCGGCATCTCCAGCGTGGGGAAGCTCCTCTTTAGACCAGAGGAGTGAGGTTTACACAAACAGCTTTATATATTAACAGGCTTGTCATCTTTTTTGTCCATTGCTGTCTGTGAGGTTGTTGTTTGATGTTGGATAAGTAGCAGGAAAACAGAGCAACGATATCAGACGACGGGTGAGGTTGGAGGAAAGTGCTGGAGAGTCATTGGGGAGATTGTCTTCAGGTCATATCAGATTTTCTGCAGCAAAACCACACAGGCCAGTTCACCAGCAGTTCAAGTTGTTTTGAAGATATCAAAATCGAAACATCTTTCAAATAAAGACATATTTTCCCTCATGTATACAGCCTAGTGGTTGCTACATAGATTCTTGAGTATCTGAAAGGCGCGTGAGCCGTCTGGATTGGCCTCTCACAGGGTTTGAATCCGGCCCCGGGGCCACGGACCACAAAAATGCTGACACTAGCAATGGAGATAGAGAAGACGGGGACCGGGAAGACTGGAATGATGAAGAAAAATAGAGAAAATTAAAGAATAATGACAGAAGAATGTAGTGAACACAGAGCTCTGCATGAGGCATGTGGATATGATGGACCGCAAATGTAAGTAGAGTGAAAGAGAAGGATGAGGGATTTAACTGAACAATGGAGAGGAATGAAGAAATGACGGATAACAAACTGGGATACCATTGCTCAAACCTCAGCATTCTCTAGAAACGGGGGGATGAATGCTGGACATGGGATTGGTGAGATGTCCAATTAGTAGGATCCATATTCGGGAGGATGAAGAGCGTTAGTCGAAAACTTTATGCATTGAATAAAGAAATCATTGACCCAGTTCACCTGATACCAACATGTTTATCAATCTTTTTCCGAGTCAATTCGTTCGTTTCATTCGTTGAATGAACCAAATGACTCGGTAAAAGATTCGTTCATTTTGATGAACAAGTTCGAACAGGAGAGTCACAAACACACATCACAGAACAGAGCGAGTCGAGCATTTGAGCTTATAAAACTTAAACTTTGTTTTTTTAAAATGAGTGATCGTTTCGCTTGATAAGACCCTTAATCATCGTCTGGAATCGTTTAAAGCCCTTTGAACAGTTTGCACTGAAACTCTCGTTTGGACCTTGAACAGTTTAGTTCCCATTGAAGTCTATTATATGGAGAAAAATGCTGGAATGTTTTCATCAATAATCTTAATTTCTTTTCGACTGAATAAAGACAGACATGGACATCTTGGATGACATGGCGGTGAGTAAATTATCAGCATTCAAAAGTGAACTTCTCCTTTAATAAATTAAATCAATAATAATAATAATTTGATTGATCATCTTGCTAGTCTGCTATAGACAGCTGCTCTCAATCACTAATGCCTGTCCAACATCTTCCACACACAATAATAAAGGATGTTTCGAGAGCGATTTGCTGGTGTTTGTTGTCAGGATACAGAGAAACACTGCTGGAAAAGGGTGGACTGACTCAAGAAATAAACCCATTAACGGCCCACACGTAATAAAGCCCAGCACTGCTGCCAACTCGAGGCGTAGTCCATCTCTGAAATCCAACGCAACACCCGACTCACATGAGAGCTCACCTGGAAGAGCGCAGCGTGTGTATAAGTGTGTTAACGCTAGCGTGGGAATGCCAGATCATTCTACAAGCCTGGCTTTCGTTATCAGACATTCGTTCTCAATTTGGTTCCGTGTTTGGCCCAAAACGGAGATCCTTAGATGCACCGTCAAGTCAACCCACAGACCGTGCTCTAGAATAAAGACAAGCAAGAAAATACAAGTGTTTCGTTTTTCACACATCAGCATTATCTCACAGGTTTCCATGCAAATCAGCACCAGGCGAGATGAAGCAAGCGTGAGCTCATGAAGTTGAACCGAAAAACAAATGACACAACCCCATTAGTCAATGTTTATTACGTCTCGCAACCTAATGACCTGGACCTACATCAGCAGAGCCGGCTGTGCCGAGGACAGATTCAGCTTCGGTTCTGGGCGAGGAATGTGTTCTTGGCAGACGGGACATTTAAACATCAGTTAATTATCAATAGCGTCGCCTCAGGGCTGTTAAAGACCACCTGAACAACAAACCCATTTTGTTGTAGTCCAATGCAGGGCTATTATATAGTTCACTAAAATTAACTCTAAAATCATAACAAAAACAAGTTAAATATCCATAAAATAACCGATAACTGAAATCAGTCCATAATTGTGTTCCTTAAAATTCATCTTTGATTATCAATTTGACATTAAAAAAATTCCTGTGAAAATGATTTATTCTGCCTTACAATAGCTTGAATGTAATACTACACCCTTGTTTCATTTAGTATGTTAATCTATGAATATGCAAATGAGCCCCACCTCCATTCACTCGCACCAGCTCCGAACACCTGATCCATTTGGTCTTTACTGCAAGTGAAACTATTGGTTTAATATTTGATATTTTTCAAACAGAAACTGATTCAGTTTTATTTTCACCACAGGGGGACTTTAAACTTATTACATTTAAGCTATTTGCCAAGGCTTAACTAAAACTAAAATCAAAATTTATAAAAGACATTTTTTAATGTCAATGCATTAAAGGGATAGTTCACTTTGAAATTCATTTTTGGTATGTTCAATTTTGATATTTTTAGGTCAAACTGTTCTTGTCTGTCAGTCATATAATGGAGGTCTATGGTCACCACCTCAAA
>JAOTRC010000001.1:4296788-4310252 GCA_027497675.1 Cyprinella lutrensis | reverse complement strand
ACGTGTCTACCTTCCCTTCGATCTACTTATTTATCAACCTACACATCTATCTACCCATCAATCTATTTACACATCTACCATGTAACTGCCTACCATCTATCTACATGTTTACCAACTTATCTACTTATACCCACTTATCCATCAATTTATCCATCTATCTACCCATCTAACATCTAACTGCCTACCCATCTATCTACATATTTACCTACCTATCAACATATCTATCCATCTATCTATCCATCTATCATCCATCCATCCATCTACCCACTCATTTATCTATCTATATCTTATCTTATTTATCTATCTATATCTTATCTTATTTATCTATCTATATCTTATCTATCTATCTATCTATCCATCCATCCATCCATCCATCCATCCATCTATCCATCCATCCATCCATCCATCTGTCTACCCATATATCTATCTATCTACCCCTCTATCTACCACTCTATTTATCCATCTATCATCCATCCATCCATCTATATATCTACCCATCCATCCATCAACCCACTCATCTATCCATTCATCCATCTATCCATCTATCTATCAACCATCTATCTACCTACCCACCCATGTGTCTACCCATATCTACCCATATCTAACATCTATTTACCCCTCTATCTACCCATCCATCTATCCATCCATCTACCATCTATTTACCTACCCACCCATCTGTATACCCATTTATCCACCTATCCATATCAAACATCTATCTATCTATCCATCCATCCATCCATCCATCCATCCATCTATCTGCCTACCCACATCTAACAAATATCTACCCATCTACATACATACCTACCCACCCACCCATTTGTTTACCCATTTATCTACCCACCCATCTATCGTGGGTTAAGACATGAGATCAGCCGGTAGAAGGCTTGTCGTTTAACTAGCTCTAAGACTCCCACGAGGGAGGCTAAAAATACAGAGAGAAAGACGGAGGCTGAAGAGACGTGGACTCGCCGAGGTTCTTTCTCACCGGTGTTGACTTACAGTGCCTGGCAATCGTCTCCAAAACAACTCCTGCAGCCCCGCTCACTTCCTGAAGATCTCTACGCCTCATCATGCAACCAATACGCTCATGTATAGAGTAAACATATGATCAATGAACATAATCAGGGAACATATACTGTCTGCTTCTGTTAAAGGACCTAATAAAGTGGATGGTATAGATCAGCGTTCATGAACCTTCTCTGATAACCAACACCGGTGGGAAAGTCAGACAGACGTGTGCCATTCGCACGTAGGCTGACGAGGCGTTTTCAAAAATAGTCCATCACAGGTTGTGTGGTAAGATAACCCACACACACACACACACACATAACACGTCACAAGTGCTACCCCTTAAAATGGACAGTAACTTGAGGATTTCAGTATCAACCTTTCAAAAGTAGTCACGGTTTTATTTAAAAGCTGCGTTTCCGGAACAAGCATCGAATCTCGATGTACGTGCGAGCCAAGAGGAGGCCCGTGTGTTCGGGGCAGCGGGGCCTGACGCACTCGCTCACTTAAACGTAACTCAATCCAGGTCCTGTGATTGCTGGGAAAAACGTCACGGTGCAAAAAGCATTAGTGATCGCAAACGCCAAGTCGTTGAAAGTCATATCGAGTCATGAAAAACCACAGACCAGCCGCAGCATTCATTTTCATTGGCGTACCGAAGGCCGCATCTGTTAAGGCAATGTATATGTGACTAAAAACAGCTTTAAAATAGGGAAAACTGCAACACAACATTCTCATATAACTCTCAAGTAGCCACTCAGGGAGATGAAAATGGTAAAACTGACAAAACAAACTGATAACTAGTCTGGATTTAAACAACACATCACACTGGTGTACATGGAGAGCCAAGAGCAGGTTTCCAAGTCAGACAGGAACACAGAAGACTCATTCATCAAGACAGTTTCTGAACATTTGTTAAGTCTGAATGGGACTAGCCAAAACGAGGCTTTTTTTCTGTTTGTGCTAGTGCAGAATTAGCAAAGTGATGCAATGAAATGCGATAACAAATCAATTTAAATTCATACAAATTAGTATAAATAAATTAGTCAAATAAAAACAGCACATTTAAAAAATTTGATATTTTTTTATGATCGATCGTTCAGCCATTAGTGATGTATTTATAAGTGTGAGACGTGATGGGTCAGTGTAAACTACACCAGCAGTGAAGAGGAAG
Organism: Cyprinella lutrensis; assembly: GCA_027497675.1. Taxonomy (NCBI): domain Eukaryota; kingdom Metazoa; phylum Chordata; class Actinopteri; order Cypriniformes; family Leuciscidae; genus Cyprinella; species Cyprinella lutrensis. The sequence continues at coordinate 4,308,070 of JAOTRC010000001.1, read as the reverse complement.
ACAGCTTCTCGTTATTCTGCCACAACACTAATTGTGCTGAATCGCTCTGAGGACGTGTTTTCGAGGCTGCGGTCGGCCTCGGGACTGGGACAGAGCCTTGGCCACATGTGGGGAGAGAGACTGCCACGACTACCAGCCGGCTCAGATGGGACACGGGGACGCGGGGGCCAATGCAGGGGGGACTGGTGTTAGACTCTTGCAAAATGTGGAAGGCAACAGGGACAGAAAGTTTATATTGAGAAGGACAGTGTGACAAACATCAATCAAATGATAAGAGTTTGATGTTATTCAGCAGACATTACTTCAAATCTACTTGTGTTTTACTGTAGTCCCGAGTGCTCTTTTAAAAAACTAATTCAGACTCCTTTAAGTTGATTTAAACCCAGTAACAATTAATTTTTTAATGGACAAGAATATCATCAACAATGATTAAATATAAATCTTAATTTATATATATATTTAAAAGTAATATTTTAAAATATTATAATAGTATTTTGATAATATAATTTAAATGTAAGATTATTATTGGTGTTATGATATTTATTCTAATATCAATAGTAACATTTTTATATTAAAAATAACGTAGCATTTCTTAATAAAATATGTAATGTTAGAAGTTAAATAAAAATATAAATAATTTTGAAATGGAAAAATCAATATTTTAAAATCGAACCTTAATTTGAATATTTGTATTATAGCTATAATTTAAATGAAAGATTATTATTATTGGTTTTTGATATTTATACTAATATCAATAGTAGCATTTTTATATTAAAATATTCTAGCATTTCTTAATAAAAAAATGTTAGAAGTTTAACAAAAATATAATTAATTTTAAAATTGAAAATCAACATTTTAAATGCAACCTTAATTTTAATATTTGGATAATAGAATTTAAATGTAAGATCATTATTGGTGTTATGATACTGATATTAATAGTTACATTTTTATGTTAAAACAATATAGCATTTCTTAATAAAAGAGCAATATTAGAAAGTTAAACTAAAACATAAATACATTTTGATATTGAAAATAAATAATTAAATAATTAATAATTAATTTGAATATATATATATATATAGTTTTAATTTAAGATTTTTATTGGTGTTATGATAATGCTATTAATACTAACATTTTTTTATTAAAATAATATAATATTTAATATTAAAAAGTTAACTTTTAGAAGTTAAATTAAAATATAAATAGTTGATTTTGATATGAAGAAAATGAATATTTTAAAAATACAAACCTTCATTTTAATATTTGGATCATAAGATTATTGGTGTCAAGATATTGGTATTAATACTGTTACTAATTTGTTTTATTAAAATACTATAACATTTATTAGTACAAAATTTACTAGAAGTTATTATTAGAAGTTACATTTAAAATATATATAAAAGTACACTATAAAGTATTTTAAAAAGTGAAAAAAAATAAAGTGAACTTTAATATTTAATATTAGTATTAACTGAATTTGAATTTTATGTTGTATTTTATTAATTTAGATCTATTTTAGTGGATTTAACTGGATTGTGAAACGCTTTAGGTTTCGGATGTAAAGAAAATCATTTTATTTTGATTAACGATAAAGTTAATCAGATAAAAATGCTTTTCCCCCCTTTGCAAAGACACTTATAAACTGTGCACAAAAACACCAGGAACATGTATTAATAATAGTAAAGAGGTCAATTGAGATTTTATATTGACATGTTGACACAGACAGTCAAATATGAAGAGAAAACGAGCAAGCTCATCTGTGCTCCTGATCTCACACACTTCTGGAGAAGTGATCAGAGGAGTCTGGATCCTGTGGGAGGAGACGTAATGAACACACTCCACGGCCTGTCCTTTCCTCAAAGCCACATTACAAGTCCTCAGCCTTCACAGTCAGATCCACCCTCAGAGCCTCACAGATCAAAGTGCACACACACACACACACACACACACACACACACACAAGCTGAAGAAGTGAACAGACTGAATCTATCACAGATGCTGGAGACGAAGCTCTTCACGGTTCAGATATATATATACTGTATATACATATATCATCATTTCACGGACTCCCTGGACTTAAAATTACAAAATTACAAATAATCCACACAGACATCAGTGCCACAGGTGTTCTTCCACTGCATATAAAGACAAGAGGGGAACAAATAAAGCATTTAAAGAAATACTAATACCAAAGTCACAGTGTGTGAGTGTGTGTGTGTCATGAGAGAGAGAGAGAAAGAGAGAGTGGTGTGTGTGTGTGTGTGTGTGTGTCATGTTTTTATGATCCAAGAAGATTAAAAAAAAAATTTTGATTAAATGACAATTAAATTCTTGCAAACTATCAATTCATTTCTAAACTTGAAATAAAAAAATATTATTTAAATTATGTAAAAATGTAAATTATGAAAGAAAATATATTCATAAATAAATAGACTACAAGTGAAAATAAGTCAAAGTAATTAAATTCATAAATAAATAATTAAAAATACATTCATAAATAAAAATAAGTAAAAAAGTTAAACAATAAAAATAATTAAATAGAAGTAAATAAAATAATAATTAAGTGAAAATAAATAAATTAATAAATACAAGTAAAAAAGAAAAAAGTAAAAATAAATAAATTTAAGAAATAAATACCAATAAGTAGAAATAAATAAATACAAAAGTAAAAAAGTAGAAAACACAATAAGAAAAAAAATAAAAGGTAAAAAAAGAGTTAGACAATAAAAATGAATAGATATAATAAAAAATAAATTAATAAAATAAATACAAGTGAAAATGTATAAATGCATAAAATACAAGTAAAAAGGTAAAAATAAATTAACTAATAAATACGAGTAAAAAAAATTAACAAATATTATAATTAGAATAGGTAGAAACAATAAATAAGTAAAAATAAAAACATTAATAAATAATTAAAAATAAGTAAATAAATTCATAAATGAATAAAAATACATTTATAAAAAAAAATAAGTCAAATAAATAAAAAGAGTAGATAAACAAATCCATAAATATATAAAAAATGTATAAAAAATAAAAAGCAACAATAAATAAAACTTAAATTAAATCATATAATATTTTTTATCTTTTTCCCTCCCTGTGTGTCCAGTGTTCACACTGCAATCTCCGCACTGAAGTGTTTACAGTAACAGACGCTGTGAACACTGTGAGGATAGGAAAACAAGGGGTGGATTTTCTCCGGAGGAACAGAAGTCGGTCACATATATAGAGGACTGACATCAAACAGCGCCCGGATGAATCCAGAACGTTCATCCTACAGCTCTTCACGGAGATCCGGAGATGGGAGGTTTGGGAAGAGCTGGAGTTCACACTAACCACAAGTCTTGATCTGGTCTGGTCAGGATTTCTGTTCCCTAGGGATCCAGGGCGTCATCTCTCGGCCCCAGCGGATGATTGAAGGTCCTCAGGATGTGCTGCTCCCAAACTGTGGCGTGGGACGAGATCTTGACAGGGCTCTTCTGGACTCTGTCCCAGAATTCGTCCGCAAAGCCCGCCATCTTGGCTCCAGGTGTCGGACACATGTGCACACACTGGGACAATCAGCTAGAAGAGGAACGTCTCTGCTAATGAGGCCTCGGCAGTGGAAAACACACACACACTGCCATCTGGCCAGAGACCTCGCTCCTGACTCCAAAAACACACACAGACTTCACACACACTCTTCATTAGCACTAACATGGCACTTTCTCCAGCTTGAATCTCTGAAAGTCAGACTTTTTAACTTATTTTTCCACCAGAATGAATGGGAATGGAGTTGAGATTACAGACGAGTACATTCTTATTGGTATTGAAAGTATAATTAAATTCATAAACAGGGTTTATGCGGCTACATTTTTCAATGACGGTTGTGATCGCAGATTCCATGCAAGCTTGCTTACAGCTAGTCAGAAATCTGTTATAATCAATTAAATCAATTATATTTTAAAGAATTTTAAAATCGAAAAACATTTCAAATTGTAATGATATTTCACAATATTATTTTTTTTGTGTATTTTTTAATACAGAAATCAAATAAATGCAGACTTGATGAACATTAAGAAACTATCAAAAACATTAAAAGATATTCATCTTGACAGATACAAAAAAAAGAAACAAATCTACGCATTGTCATTTATTTATATTTAAATTGTAAATAAAATAAATAATTTATAAAAATAAATAAATAAAAATAAAATAAAATAAAAATGAAAAAATAATAAATTGTAAATAAAATAAATAAATTGTAATCAAATATAAAAAAAAATCTATGTATTTATTCTTTTGCAATATGGATTAGATATTTGATCAAATATTAGAAAATGTAGTCTACAATGTATTTTTATGTACGCGTTGTCAGTTATTACTATTTCAATTCTAAAATATATAAAATACAAAAATGTCTATGTACAGTATTTATTATTTTATATCATAAAATATTACAAAATGTACAATGTATTTTGTAATAATCTATATCATAGATGGTATATAATGTACATGTAAATCATTGTGTAGTGTAACCTTTTTTTAGATATAATAAATAACAAATAAAAAAAATAATATAATAATAAATATTTTTTTTAGATATAATCATAATAAAACATAATGATTATAAGTATTAAAGTATAACATTTTAAAATACTATATTTGTATATTCAAAATACAGAAATAGACCTATATGCATTTTATTTTAAAAATTTAAATATTTTACAAAATATGAGCTTCACTGTGTATTTATTATTGTATAATATAAATACATAAATGGAATAAAATGTTATCAAATGTATAAATTAATAAATATATATGATAATAAATTAATAATATGATAACAAAAACAGCGGTCTAACTATCTGTGTAAAATCTATCCATCCAGTTTATATACCTAAAATAATTATAAAAGGCAGATCTCAGATTGTGTTACGCAAAGCACTGCCGGAAATCACGACAAGCATGTATGAACCTGATGACCAACACTAACAGATGAAACACACACACACATACACACACGGCTGCAGCGAGAGATAAGAGGTAATGTAACACTAAAGAGACCTCTTCTTTTACACATTCCTCTAGTTGTCATTCACACACGCCAGGAGAGCCGTTTCACACACACACACCTGATGGGGAAAACATCCTGCTTCTCCAAAAGCGATATTCATGTGGTTACGCGCAACTAAGGCTGAGACTGAGATTTGGACGGCAGAGAGGGTCAGTGGTTTAATGTGCTGGTAAAATGATTATCCGCTCATATCACACATTTGTCTGGCAGTTCTGTATGAGGCGTTTATGAAAACTGTCTGGGTTCATCAGCACGAACATAATGGGTTAAAGAGCAAGTAATGAGTTGTGCATAACTACAGGAACCATAACACATCTCCAGTAACAGTTTCACACACTGATGACGCACACATGCTGGAGTCTTTCACCACAGAATCGACATAAGCACTATATGGATACACACTCTAAAAAATGCTGGGTTGTTCCAACCCAACTTTGGGTCAAATCTGGACAAACCCAGCCGTCGCAGTAATTTTTTTAATAAAAATGTTAACTCAATGTTCGAGTTTGTCCATATTTGTCCTAAAATTGGGTTAAAACAACTCGACGTTTTTAAGAGTGCAGGACACAAAGAAAATAAATAAATATATTAATTAAAATGATAATAATAAATACTTTAGTTTAAACAAATAAAGGAAAAATTACAAAAAAATAATTTAATAAATAAATAATAAAATTAATAAATAACAACTAGTAGAAAATAAATTCTTTCATAAAATAAGTAAATTAATAACAAGTAAAAAATAAATAAATAAATAAGTATAAATAACTAAATAAAATGTTTGAAAAAAATCTTAAAAAATAAACAAACAAAAAGGATGCAAAAATGAATGAATAAACAAAAAATAAAAAGAAGCAGGAGGAAATAAATGCATAAAAAACTAATAGAAATAAATACATAAAATAAGTATAAATAAACAACAATGAGAAAAATGAAGATATATAAATAAACAAGTTTAAATAAATGAAACAAACAAATAAAGTAACAAATAATTAAAATGGAATTTAAAAATAATACACCAAAAAGTATGTGTGAATAAATGATTAAATAAATAACATAAGCAAAAGTAATTGAATTCATAAAATAAATATACAAATGAAAAAAAAGTAAAATAAATCAATAAAAATACACTCTATAATATTTGAAATGCATGTTTGGCCTCCATGTGTGTTCACATTGTGTATTCTCCGCTCTGAAGTGTTTACAGGAACAGATCCGCAGTGTGATTATGATGTTGTTGAGATGATAAATCTGTTGTCATAGCAAAACCAGAAACGAACAACCCTGGCTTTGGGAATATGAGATATATTTAATAATTTACCCCCTTCCACATAAATCAATGTCACATTTTTGCACAATGCTGTCAAATTTTCCTTGAGTACGACAATACATTGTATATTATATTTACAAACATTCATACTATAGAAAGAAATGTTTGCATCACACACAGTAAACACCAATGTGTTTCCGTAGGGAAAGTGCGCAGATTCAAGCTGTGATCGTTCAGCATTTATTTCCAGTTCCAGAAACACTGGAGACGTTGCCTTCGGCTGCCAGCTGCTCACTCCAACAGCTCTTCGTCTTTATAATCGCAAAACATGCAGGATTTCAAGGACCGCGAGTGACCTTGCACTGCTAACCTCACAGCACTATTATTTTCCACTACAAAAGCTTTAGATAAGTACAAATAACGAATGCATCATGTAATAAAGTCAATGTCCCAACCAGTGTTGGCTGTGATATGTAATCAGATTACTTTTCTCAAGTAACTAGTTAAGTAACGTTTACATGTACGACAAAATATCTGAGCTACTTTTAACACAAGTTACTTTGTTTTACGATTTACTGACTGACAGCTCTCCTGTCCTCATGTTGAGAGAAACTGCAAGTGCAGATGTGCGAACTGAGTGTGAGCGCTGTGTGAAAATGATGCTTTTTTTGTGGTTTTAGACAAAATGTGAGCAGGCATTTACTCGTTTTGCAGAAAAACAGATTCAGTATTCCTCAAAATGAATAAAAACAGTGAAATGCAAACTTAGAATATTATGCAATGGTTAAATGTGTTAAAATTACACAAATGTAGGCTACTTTATGTATTTAATCTCACTTTATTAACCAGTATCTGCTGCTGACCTTCGATGATCCAATTCAACCATAACATTCAGCAAAAAGATAAACATCACATTTGTGTTTCCTTTTTTTATTTTATTGCTGATTGTGTCGAACTTCCTTTATTTCATCCAGAATAGCTGCACATCTTAAAGGTTTGTTTGAGTGGCGCCCTCTACTGGACAGGAGTGAATTTGTATTTCCATCAGCCTGAGGCTTTTTCTTTTCACTTTTGGTGTTAAAGGGCTTTTATTTGCCAAAAATATCCATTTTATTTTCTTAAAAATCAAACAAGCTAGCTCGGCCCAGATTAGTAGTAATACAGATTAAACGTAAAGCCTTACTTTCCATAAAAATAACAAAAAAAGTAGATTAACGCAATATCATAATGTATTACTTGTATTACTGGTGCTATGGGAAGTATTAGCAGTGCAGACAAAAGGGGCTCTCGCACAGGAGTAACCTTTAAGTTCCTACATTGGCAGAATATCCCGGTCGTCTTTTGGCGTGTTCGAACCGCAGGAACTATCCGTGACGTTAGTAGTAATATTTCACAATATTACTGTTTTTACAATATTTTTATCAAATAAATGCAGTCTATGTAACCATAATAGACTTCTTTCAAAAACACACACACAAAAAAACATATACCAACCCCAAAATTACATATGGAAATAAACTGTAATTTAAGTAAGGGTTAACATTACATATGGAAATAAAGCCACAGTCAAAGCTCTCATGGCACACCACACGTCTACTTTATGTCAACTTTAATCAGAAGCAGCAAACGTCAAAAATACGCTGGCAGATCTTCTCTGGAGACGCTCACATCTAAATGTCCCACTGGAACAGCCAGCTTGTCTCAAATGATATGAATTAGCAGGAAAAACAGGATAGAAGTACTTTCTGTAATACTTTTATGATGTTTCTCGTATTATCTGTTGTGAGTTATTGACTATGAGTTTCCATTCTTCTGCTGAAGCGCACGCCGTTTGTTTTCAGCATATCCTGGTGTAACCTTAACCCACGGGACTAATATATACCCATTCTTCCTTCTCTGAAGTGTCTGTGTGTGTGTCTCCCACAAAGCCCTGCAGTCGCTCAGTCTGCTTTGAATGTTTTGCGTTTTTTTCCCCTCTCCTCTCGAGCTCGATCCAAAGCCTCTCCGATTTCACCAAAAGCAGCAGAAGCCTAAGACGAAATCGAGAAATCTGGGCCCTGTGTCCAGAAAATATTCCCTTTCCTGTTTGCCCAGAGACCGCATCTCCGCAGCCAGTGCGGCCTGAAACTATGAGGAGTATTTTCAGCTCTGTAATTTGAAACAAACGCACATAAGGACAGAGACACACATGGATCAAGAAAACGCGCGTCTGTTAAAGACCTGCACGTTCCACCCACTTCAATAACCACTCTTCTGAAAGACAGGATGAGTTCTCCTAATTGGTGTAAACCACAAAAAAAACAACGACACAGCAAAAATGTAAAGTGCTGACCACAGCATGTGACGGCAGAGAATGATGGGTATGAAACTCCCATCAAACCCAGTGACACCTCAGGTCCATCATTTAAAAGAGTCAATACGAGTTAAGATAGAACGAAGACAGAAAGATAAAAAGATAGAAAGACAGATAGATTAATAGATAGATAGAACGATAGAACGATAGAACGATAGATAGATAGATGGATGGATAGATAGATAGATGGATAGATGGATAGATGGATAGATAGATAGATAGATAGATAGATAGATAGATAGATAGATAGATAGATAGATAGATAGATAGATAGATAGATAGAGAGATAGAGAGGTTTAGACAAACTTAAATATCAAGTGTGATTTTCATTTGAAATTTCCTTTCTATTATTTGAAGACTGCTAATGTGGACCGAGGCCAAACGTGAATTGACCTGGGCTGCGTTTCCCAAAATCATCGTAAGCCTAAGTTAATGGTAGAGACCATTGGTAATAAACTTGCACACACACTTTTGCTTTTAGGAGGACTACGACCAAGCCTTCCAGTACTACTATCAGGCCACTCAGTTTGCTTCATCTACGTTTGTGCTGCCCTTCTTCGGCCTGGGCCAGATGTACGTGTACCGTAGAGACAAGGAGAACGCTGCGCAGTGCTTCGAAAAGGTCCTGAAGGCATATCCCAACAATTACGAAACCATGAAAATCCTTGGCTCACTTTATGCCACATCGGATGACCAGGAGAAGAGAGACATCGCTAAAGTATGACATTACACACCAAAAACTGAATTACAAAAATATGCTTTTCTCAGAGATTATAAGTCTGTTTTTTTTTTACTTATAGGAACATCTGAAAAAAGTCACAGTACAATATTCCGATGATGTGGAAGCCTGGATTGAGCTCGCCCAAATTTTGGAACAAACAGACATTCAGGTAACAGTGCTATTTCTACATGCGCTGGTGTTTTGACTTGTGTGACATACACCTCTCTCACTGTGAATCGCCCATCTTTCCTGCAGGGTGCGCTATCCGCATATGGCACCGCCACTCGCATCCTTCAGGAGAAGGTCCAGGCTGATGTTCCCCCTGAGATCCTCAATAATTTGGGGGCTTTGCACTTCAGATTGGGAAACCTCGGCGAGGCCAAGGTAAAGAGAAATTTATCTATGTTGTTTCTGCGACACTAGTGGCATCTAGCGGACTTACAAAAATAAAACGTTTTCTAACAACCTTGCAAACACCCCTTTCATGTGTCCTGCCTCTCCATACTCAAAACATCACAAATAGCTCTTCTAGGGTTTGTTAAAGGGATACTTCAGGATTTAGCATTAAGTTTTGTATTAGTAGAAAACCTGTAGTATTTTCAAATTACCGTGCTTTCCACCCTCATATCCCCCTGAGACGAGAGATTTATGTATTTTTTTGTTTGGAAAAAATCCTCTATTGACGCAAAAATCATCATTTTGCCTCTTAGGGCACCGAAGCAAGTGCATTCTGGGAGTTGTCTTTCATCCACATAAGCCAAAAAGACATATTCTGGCTTGTTTTAGTCTAGGAAGCTCCAAATTCAAAAATTATTTCACATTTCTTCTACATAAATGACCCATTTTACATACACATTCATCTTTTCCAGAGGTGAAGTATCCCTTTAATGACAGAAGTTTCATTTGAGAACACCAAACTATCCTTTTTAGGCAGACAGTGCCATCTAAAGGTGAAAGTGCAGAACTGTACACCATATGTTACCTGTATAGTGCGGATAGCCACATTTAAAAATGAATAGACTACTCGATTATGTCCATTTGTTTTGTTTTTTAAATCATTCTCATTTTAATTGTTAAATACTGTAAAAACCCACCCAGTCACATAAAAGTGTGCATTTCAACTGTACTTTCTTGACACTTTTTAGACCTGGAAGTACAGCACGCAGTGAGAAAAAACCCAAGAAAAAAAGGTGAGTCATTGCCAGTAAACATGTTATGATTGTTATGCACTTTATAATGTGAAATATTTAGATGTTTATCTACTTTGAGGGAGCCAATGAACTTTTTTTGCCCATTACTAGGTCTGGTATGAATTTAATTTAATTGCACTTGTATCTCACAGTTTTGCACAACTATGTATCAAATTAGTGTGTAGTATATGACTAAACGTGTGTCCAAAACAATAAATAAGTCAAAAAAACAGTCTACAGTTTTTGCAATATTTTATAATCAATAAAGGATGAATGGGGTCTGACCATCTATTCATATATACATGCATATACACACACACACACACACACACACACACACACAGGAGTCAACATTTGAAGTGGATCAAAAAAAAGTTGTCCTAAGACAAGAACAGGTATCGTTTAACCCTCTGGTGTTCTTCGTTTAACAGTCACACCCGGGGCCTTCGGGTCAAAATTGACCCGAAGGGCGGGATTCATATTTAAAAAAGAAAATCATATATTTTTTAATTGTTTTTTATAATTTTTTTTTTCTTTTCTTTTTTGGTGTTTTGAGAAAATTTCAAAAAAAAAAAAAAAAAATTATAATTAGTATTAATGCAATAATTATGACCAAATTTTCCCCCATTGAATATAATAGAAAGAATATTTTAAAAATGTATTATATTTTTAATTTAATAGCCAATAGCGTT
>JAOTRC010000001.1:4286234-4296688 GCA_027497675.1 Cyprinella lutrensis | reverse complement strand
AGATAGATAGATAGATAGATAGATAGATAGATAGATAGATAGATAGATAGATAGATAGATAGATAGACAGACAGACAACAAATTTCACTTAACTAATTTAATTATAAAATAAAAAAGTTTACCTGACTTTTTAAGAAAATGGATAACAATAAATAGTGATATTTAACTAGATAAATTCAAAAATAAAATTAATTTTAAAAAATGTAAAATTAAATAATACAAATATATAATACAAATCAATACTTTTTACCTGACTAATTATTTTAATGAAATGAATAAAAATAAAACAACAAATAAAAAAATAAATAAAGATTAAAATAAAAATATCAAATTAAACATTTCAAATTATCAAATTAACATTTACATTTGTGAAATACTAATAAATTTAACTCAAAATCATAATTTGTGAAAATCAAGATAAAACGAGAAATGCTGTTGATATGACTCGTATCTTGTACATTTTATTATCTTAATATATTATCTTACATTAAATCTGGGACATAAAACAACCAAAGATGTATAGTTCTAGTACTTACACATCATGGTGATGGGGACGCACCAAACCACTAGCCAGAGTCTAAAAACAAAACCCAGTCTGAGCTTTGAGTGGTTTGGTGTGACTTAAATATGCATTTATCATATAAAAATCAAGACTCGGCAGGAAATCTCAATGCGAGCGTCTCTCAAACCCACAGTTTCAGACACACACACACACAAACACACACACACAGTGGTGCCAGCTCCCTAAATACAGCCGTGTGCTCGAGCGTAGATTACAGATCATACTCGTGCCGTCCGAACGCGCAAATTACACACTTTCTCTTCTTCCCGTAAATACCACGTACACACATCTACAATTAGCCTCTATTTTTACCCCACCTGTCAATATCAGACAATCTGTCGAAGAAAAGCGGCCGTTCTGTGCGGTCGACGGCTTTCATCACCCGGCGCATGAAAGCATTGTTTTATGGGTGTGTGTGTCAGTGTGTGGCGGTTCGGGCTCTGCAATGACAAACGGATGCTTTTCGCATGAGGTCGAGTCTATAAACAACACGACTCAGACACGTCTCAAGCGCCTCTGTTTACACTGTGGCCTGGGCATCGGCTCGCCCTGGAGCTGGCGGGACGGGCGCCTCAAGTTCTGTCAGCAAAGGAGCGTGGCTAGGCCGTTTTAGGGTTTTGTGAGTAAACAAAGCTTTGCACTCTCTGCTGTGGGTCGGTTAAGGCCTGTCAGGCTAGGTTTTGTTAAGGTTGGCCCGTGACGGCTCATTAAAGACACTATAGAGTGAATGTGATGTTAATGGGGTGGTGGGCGCACAAACACACACACGACTCCTGAGCTGCCAGCTGGATGTGGTCAGAAAACAAGTTGGTCCGTCAAGAATTCGACTCAATGAGCCCGAAACAGAAAGATCCTAAATCAAACTTTTAATCTCTCACATTTGCATATCACTGAGTTTTTTTTACCCAGAATCCACCAGAGTAAAACAAGCATGGCGTTATCATCGGTTACGTAGCCTATTTAGACAACTTTGATATGGTTATTTTACATATATTTGGTTTAAATTAATTTTGCCCTAAAGCCACTGGGCCCCATCATCGTTGCTTGCAGCTATATTTTTGTCTGGTTTTTAACAAGAAAATAACTTGCAAAATTGATGTATTTTTTATTTCAGTTTTGCAAATTTTTCAAGTAAAACGCACTAAACTAACTAAAATTAACAAAGTGAGTGTACATACTTTTTAATTTGAGGCACGTGGGTAAACACTTTGCTTGTGCTTTACGTGTGTTTTATGTGTGCTTGCAATCTGCAAGCTTTTTTACCCAGAATTCACCAGAGTAAAACAAGCATGGTGTTATCATCAGTTACGTAGCATATTTAGACAAATTTGATATGGCTATTTTACATATACTTGGTTTCAATTCATATTGCCCTAAAGCCACAGAGGTGGCCTGGGCCCATCATCGTTGCTTGCAGCTATATTTTTGTCTAGTGTTTAACAAGAAAATCCCTTGCAAAATTGATGTATTTTTATTTCAGTTTTGCAAATTTTTCAAGTAAAACACACGAAGTAAAACTAACAAAGTGAGTGTGCATACTTTTTAATTTGAGGCACGTGGGTAAACACTTTATTTCACAGTGCCCTTGTTACACATGTTACTATAGCTATATAAATTAGGGCTGTCAATAGATTAAAATGTGAAAATGTGTTCAATCGGACCCATTCAGAACAATTAACCATGATTAATTACACCCTTACCGTGAAATTAAGCATTTGTCTCGTTTAACGCGTTCATTTTGTCATCATTTGCGATATCCAGCCAAGTAAACCATCAGATGAACAATCTCACAAAACTGTAATTTTTGCAAGCTAATTTCCCCAGAATCCACCAGAGTAAAACCAGCATTGCATTATCATTGGTTACATAGCATATTTAGACAACTTTGATATGGTTAAATTAATTTAAATTCATATTGCCCGTTGTGCACCGTTGCCCTAAAGCCACAGAGGTGGCGGTGGCACCGGGGCCTGGGCCCGTCATCGCAACTTGCAGCTATATTTTTTGTCTAGTTTTTAATCAGAGGAAATCACTTGCAAAACTGATGTATTTTTTATTCCAGTTTGCAAATTTTTCAAGTAAAATGCACTAAACTAAGTAAAATTAACAAAGTGAGTGTACATACTTTTTAATTTGAAGCAAATGGGTAAACACTTTATTTTACAGTGCCCTTGTTACACATATATTTTTTATATGTTTTTATATGTTTTAAATGTTGTAATTTTACTGATTGTATACTGTTTTATTTTTTGGTTGCACTTTGTAAAGCACTTTGTGGTTTTATCTGTGAAAAGTGCTCTATAAATAAACTTTACTTACTTACTTACTTACTTACTTATAAATTAGGGCTGCCAATAGATTAAAATGTGAAATTGTGATCAATCGCACCCTTTCTGTATGATTAATCACGATTAATTACACTCTTACCATGAAATTAAGCATTTGTCTCATTTAACGCGTTCATTTTGTCATCATTTCCGATATCCAGCCAAGTAAACCATCATATTGAAGATTCTCAAAAAACTGTAATTTCTGCAAGCTTTTTTACCCAGAATCCACCAGAGTAAAACAAGCATGGGGTTATCATCAGTTACGTAGCGTATTTAGACAACTTTGATATGGCTATTTTACATATACTTGGTTTAAATTCATATTGCCCTAAAGCCACAGAGGTGGCGGTGGCCCCGGGGCCTGGGCCCGTCATCGTTGCTTGCAGCTATAATTCTTGTCTAGTTTTTAATCAGAGGAAATCACTAGCAAAATTGATGTATTTTTTATTTCACTTTGCAAATTTTTCAAGTACGCACTAAACTAAGTAAAATGAACAAAGTGAGTGTACATACTTTTTAATTTGAAGCAAATGGGTAAACACTTTATTTCACAGTGCCCTTGTAACACATAAATTAGGGCTGCCAATAGATTAAAATGTGAAATTGTGATCAATCGCACCCTTTCTGTATGATTAACCACGATTAATTACACCCTTATCGTGAAATTAACCATTTGTCTCATTTGGTTTAATGCGTTCATTTTGTCATCATTTGCGATATACAGCCAATCAGATTGAAGATTCTCACAAAACTGTCATTTCTGCACGCTTTTTTAAAGATAAATTTAGGTGTCTTTCCAAAAAAGGACACCAAATAACCAAATGATATAAGGAGTTCATATAATTCATAAATGTCTGAAACAAAGCACCCATGTATGAGTACAGTGCAACAGCAAAGAGCTTGTTTACATTTTAGACATGTTGCGATATCGAACACATGGAACGCCTTGATCTGACTGGTTATACACTCACCTAAAGGATTATTAGGAATACCTGTTTAATTTCTCATTAATACAATTATCTAATCAACCAATCACATGGCAGTTGCTTCAATGCATTTAAGGGTGTGGTCCTGGTCAAGACAATCTCTTGAACTCCAAACTGAATGTCAGAATGGGAAAGAAAGGAGATTTAAGCAATTTTGAGTGTGGCATGGTTGTTGGTGTCTGAGTATTTCACAATCTGCTCAGTTACTGGGATTTTCACACACAACCATTTCTGGGGTTTACAAAGAATGGTGTGAAAAGGGAAAAAATTCCAGTTTTCGATGCTAGAGGTCAGAGGAGAAAGGGCCGGCTGATTCAAGCTGATAGAAGAGCAACTTTGACTGAAATAACCACTCGTTACATCCATTGTATGCAGCAAAGCATTTGTGAAGCCACAACACGCACAACCTTGTTCATAAATACGCGATCAGTGCGTCGGGAGCGCACATTATACACGGTCCAAAACAACAGAGCTGTCCTCTTGCAATCAGATGACATGAAAAAAGCAGGTGTAGAGGAAATGCTTTGAACCGGACAAACATCAGAAAATCAGTGTGTGTGTGTTTGAGGTCACGACAGGCTTCACACATCTGATCTATTGCTTTTCTAAGACACTAGTCTTTTCAGTAAAGTGTCAGAGTTACAGGGTGTTTGCTCAGAGAGCAGCGTGGGTAATGTCTAATCCACCTAACCCCGTCAGATTCATCTGAGCTTTATTTACCTTCAAAAGAAACCACAAACACACAGAGAAACCGCCAATGAGGTCACCGCTCTGCCCTGACGAGGACTGTGGGAATGTTTGGTGTGATTTTGACCTGAACTTCCTCGTTCCTGCTAAAATCGGTCGCATTGATTAGCCATCAAACATGATCCTGACAGGTTACGAAAGTCAAAAACACAATCAGGGTCATGTTCACACAGGGCATCATGGCGTATTGTTTCCCAGGGTGCAATGAATTGGATCCCATGGCTTCACCAGCTCATGAGAAAGAGTGAATTAATAAACCAGGCCAATCAGAATAAGCCACTGAGGAAACAGCCTGATATGATTGGCTAAAGGTAGAATACGACACCTGGGGGGTGAAAAAGGACATATACACATATTTGCACTATTGCTCCAAAGTTCAAGTTCAGTAAAGTTTTTTTTTTTTATCTTTACTTTGAATCCTGAAAAAGAAATAAACCAATCAATGCAGCCTTAGGGAGAGTAAGAGACTTCTTTCAAAAACATTAAAATTCATACCAAACCATATTCCCATAGTCAAACCATAGTCAACACATACTGTATTCCCATTCTCCTAAAATAACATGGAAAAGTCATGACAATTTCTCAATTCGATAAAAATATGTATAAAGTTGTGGAGATTATTCAACCCCCGTTTCAAATCCCATTTCAGGATTATTCGCAATATAAACATGAAATATATGTGAAAATATTTATGAAATAGCTAAACACAACAAAATATTTCAAGTGGTTTCGCCAAATTCAACTGAAAATGCAACTTTTAAAGGACTTCTGCAATCTCAAAATTATTACAATTATTACTACCGGTAAATTACAATATACTGTAGCAGGTAATATGAGATTAAAATCCAACCTGAACGGCTGATGGCTGGGCCCGCGGGTCAAAGAGACGCAGCTTTTTGTCCTAAGGGAGAAAAAAAAATACAGAGGTTAAAAAATAACTATATCACAATAACATGAGTTCAGCATGTCAAACTTAAATATCAGAATAAAGAAATATTTTAAAAACATAGATATTGAGGCAAAAATAAGGTACAAGTTTCTATTTTCTAATATTTGTGTCAATTTTTGGTAAAATTAGTTTATTCATTAATAATATACATATTTTTATTTACATATTTTATTATTAAAATATTTAAATTTCCTTAACTTTATATAGTAAACTGAATTGTATAATGGATATATTTTTAAAAACAGTATATCTGCTCTCTATAGAGATCGACAACATACCACATAATCCCAAAATCACGATTAAAGTGTCAAATTTTCCTAATTGAACACTTTTGTGATTGTAAATTTATTCTTTACGCTTTTGCTTCAAAGGGCCTCAATTATTATATAGTTGTATGAATGGCTTTATTTGTTTTGAGTCCGTCAAACATAACCAGGTTAAAATATAACTGTGTATTACACAATAGATTACAATACATATAATTTTGTATATACAAAATCAAAACATCAGCATAAATAAATAAATGACATTAAAAAAAATAAGGCTGCAATGAGGAATATTAATTAAAAAAGGTAATATTTTCTGTTTTCTAATATATGAAGTAATTACTTAAATTTCAATATAATTGTTAATGTATACATATATATTATTTCCTAAAATTAATTTGAATTATATATCATGCATATACCTTTAAAAAGATATCATTTTTTAAAAACATACTCAACATTAAGTACTTCATGTGCTTCATGTGGTATTTGTTATGAGTCTGTCAACATAACTGGCAGCGTAAATCCTGGTGTAGACTGAACTCAACGTCAAAATCAGTTCAGTCAATCTGTGACCATCAGACGACCCCATTAGACTCAAAGACAGCCAATCAGGAGAGAGAATCAGATCAGTGAGGGGAAATGAGCACTAATAGGAACAGGCTGCGACCGGCACTACGTCTTTCACTCAATTCAACAAATCCTTAATGAAGACCAGAGACTGACACACTCTCTCAAGAGTCCTGACACACCATAAAACAGAGCGTAATCATCTACAATCAGGACACAAAGGGTTTTAAAACCATGTTCACCTACTACACTGTCTACATAGGGAGCTGTCTATTGAGACAGATTCGTAATTATCGCAATATCAAACAAGTAGCACTTCACATGTTAAAGTGCCCCTTTCATGTGGTGAGTAATAGAGCTGTTTGTGAATGTAAATGGTCTGAAAAGATTCAAAGATGATCAAAGTGCAGATAAATGGAATTATAATAATATATATAGTACTTTAAAAAAAGTTTACAGTTACAATGTCATAGCTAGGACAGCTGGAATGTGCCTATGATGCCTTTAAATCCTGCCTTCAGAGTCACTGTGTGGTTTCAGTCCTGTGAGTCAGATGCTCTCAAACCCTCCCTGAAGACACTGGGAAACAAGGAATAATGCTTTTTACCCATAACGCACCCTTCCACTGCCACCTCTTCTCCAGACAAACACACCAGACACAAGTCACCAAAACCAAGACTACAAATCAAGAAAACAGCACAAACAAACAGTAAGCGCTCACACAGAGCCACACTATTTCACAGTGACATGCTGTGTTTACTGCTGAAAAACCTCAAATACAAGAGAGAGGGTTTCAAACGGGTCAGGTTACAAACTACTATACCCATCTTATAATGTTAGATTGATGATCGTTATTTCACCGCGGTTTCACAACTGTTCCTTCTACATGTAAATGACCTCTGTTATCATTGGCTAATTCCGTCGCATGCAAAATGAGTAATATTGGATTTAAAAGTTTTGCAATGTAAAAATTACTGTGTTTGGAACAGCATACTACCATATCACGTTTAGAATGCATACTTAATAAATAGTATACACAAAGATATTTCGAGATATATTCTACGAGTCGATAGTTCACAAGAAGTGTGGTGTACAACAAAGCAAACTGTGATGAATACTATATCCCACAATGCAGTGCGCTCAACTTGACGTTCCACAAAAATAACAGATAAACCAAAAGTAAACAAAAAAAAGCTTCTGCTGTTCTTCTTATCAACCGAAAAATTAATTTTCTATTGATAAGATCGAAAATTGCGCCCCCTGTGGTGAAAACCATGTGCAAATTCTTAAGTCGACAGCATTGCTGAGTGTTTATAAAACTGCAGTGAACCAAAGTCTCAAACACACGGTTTGAAATCACTGGTGTTTCTGACGTCACAAACGACCTTGTAACCAATCAGATCAAGTTGTGATCATCAGTGAGTCGAGGCGGGGCTAATTTGCATATTAATACTAAATGAGCCGAAGCTGTAGAGTTACATTCAAGCTATTTTAAGGCATGGAGACATTTCTCAATCGTTTAAATATGTCATTTTGGCAGTAGTGGACAGTAACATTTCTGGAAACTTTTTACTTGAACTTCTCTACATTTAAAAGACAAATATCGTACGATTTACTCCACTTCTCCACTCTCGATCCTTGAGTAGAAAGTAGTAACGTCACTAACGGGATGATTTTGGTTGGAAATGAAAGTCGATTTGACATCAGAATCCAAATGATGTTGGTTCAACATGTTTAGATAACAGAAAGGCTAACATAATCCTAAAAGCCAAAAAACTTTCAATAGAGAAATATTTGAGGGAACAGCCATTTGGGTGTCCAAAACCATTGTGGATGTTATTGAGTGCACTTATTCAATCTCACATTCAATCCCACTACTGGACCTGAGCTCTAGAAATAACATTGATATGAGGGTCAGACAGTTTCTGGTCCCATTGACTCCCATAGTATAAGGGAGCCAACATAGTACATTAAACCCTCAGTTCAAAACCAGCAACAACTACTTTACCCTTCAAGAGAATCCAGTTTGTTAATGAAACTATATTTCATGTCATGCACAGTGTAGTCACGCTCTTTTATTTGCTGTTTATAGTTTGACGCTGCAAACGGGGAGCCGTCATTGGCAGCCCACCCACAGACCGTACGCATCCGACACTCCTGACCCCAGATCAGCCGCTGAGATTACATCAATGTAAACACACAGAAGAACCTGATCGCACATCAGAATCTGCTCGGCTTTAAAGAGAGGCTTGTGATTTAACATGGAGGTTTTTATTACTCGCCTACACAAACTTAGACTACACACAGTCTGACCCGGCCGACCCCTGACACACATCGCACAGGGGCGATCTGAATGCGCTCAGGTAAACTTCCCACAGGCCTCTTTGTTATAATGGACAACAAACTATGAACAGTGGCCGCCATAGTATTAAAAAAAAATTATAATAATAATCAGTAGAATTATTGTCAATTATTGGATGCATTACAAAACTGACAGTTTGATTGAATTTTAAAAGAAACGTGAACAATCTATTTTTAATAGATTGACTGTCATGAAGCCTTATTCATGTTTTTCCAGTCAAGTCAAGTGAGCATTATTCATATAAAGATTGTTTCAAGGCAACTTAAAATACAACATGTCATTATTAAGCTGACGTCAGATCAGTTCTGTTCAATTCTGCTGTAAAGCAGCTCTACAGAAAACAAGTGTCTGGATTCACTTTGATTCATTTGAATGTTGATTCAGTTCTGTTCAATAACAGGGTGGAATACCTTAGTATATAGACTTTATCAATGTACAATAACTATGAATAAAGATATTACACCGTAAGTCTGTCTATTTGGGAAAGTAATAACACATCTCTTAATGTCTGTATGCAGAGTTATTTTATCACTTGTATAGTTTTTATGGTAACACTTCACTTGAAGGGGTGTGCATAAACCTTAACCTATGTCATGTCATGATTATGAAGGTGTCATGTCAGTCGTATGCACACCCCTTCAAGTAAAGTGTTACCGTTTTGGTTCATATTTTAAATTCGCTCTTAATTTAATTTTTTCTTTTCATTTTAATTTTAGTTATTTTGTTGCTGTTAGTTTTTATCTTTTAAATAGGTGTTTTCCGTTTTAGTACATCAAGTAAAACTAAATTAAAAAGTTGGCAAAATAAGTTCAAGTGCTTTTTTTGCAAGTATCATTAATGTATTTTATGGTTTTAGTATTAGCTATCAGTATATACACTTTCAAAAGTATGAATAGTCGCATGCACGCAGACACGAGCTCATAAATCAACACCTGCTTTAACGCTTTGATGGCGTTTTTAATCATAAACTTCCCCCGTCACTGTGGAACAAAGCCTCAGCGTTCATGTGGCAGGCATTTGCGTGTCATAAAATATGCGGGTCCATGCTTCCAAACCAGGCCTGTCCCGAGCCGCGCTCTCCTCCCGTTCACCTAATGGGGGAAAGCGGCTGGAATTGAACGCACATGTTGGCAGAGCTTATTTGCTTTAATACGGTGGATCTGGAGATTGGAGAGCATATTAGCTTAAATTACAGCTCGACTCAACGACTCTGTGATCTAGTGTCACATTTATAGCTTTGTCCCGTTTCCATTTTCCTCTCCGACTCTAAAATTTTAGGATGCATTCTGGTCCACTGTCATGATGAGGTGTTATTCTTAATGGCTTCAGGATGGGTTATAGCTCAGTATTATAAATATACTTGATCTGTTTACATATACATTTAAATAAAAAATTAATAAAAAAAAATATAAAAATGCAATAAATATAAAAAAATATATAAAATGTAATGAATTTATATAAAAATTAGGGCTGTGCAAAAGTTAATTGCGATTAATCGCATCCAAAATAAAAGTCTGTGTTTACATAATATTGTGTGTGCTGTATATAATTATTTTGTATATATAAATACCTATGCATGCATGTTTAAATTTAAGAATTATTTGTGCTTAAATTCTGTATATGTATATAAATACATAATCTATATTATATAAATATAAATATTTTATATATGAATAACACAT
>JAOTRC010000001.1:4044060-4057790 GCA_027497675.1 Cyprinella lutrensis | reverse complement strand
ATATATGTTTCACTTTGCCCTCTGCCATAACGATTAGTCTAGGATTAACAGCCAATAAACGGAAGATTAATAAGCCAATTAATAAAAATTATAGAATATTTTTCTATTTAGACTCATTATACCATAACAGTCTTTATTATGGGCACTTTTTCTGCTATTTCAAGTGTGCCCATACCAGCAGCTTGTGTTGCGTAATGTGACCCTTGGCACATTTAATTCACTACTGCTCCGTAAACCAATTACAGTATATTTTAAAACCCAAAATAGCATTGGACAAAGTTATTATTAACTAACTGTTAACCTTGGAACGTGGTAAAGTTTTGTAGCCTGTCCCATAGTTATTGTATAACTTTTCCCTTAAATGTATGTGCAGTTTTTGCAAGAGTTAGAATTAAACAATTTCAAAACAATGGTCATGAAATCACCTCATATTAGTATTATTCTAAAATATTCTTTGAACTACATTCCTCAAATGTCCTTTAAATATGAAGGATCAGTAACTTTCTAGTTTAAAATGGCTTAATGTTGGATGGTACACAGTGAAATCATTAACAGAGCTCAGTGTCCATAAGTGTCCACTACAGAGTGTTAAACTGAAGCAGAGTTGGAGTTTCAATTTTCAGCTGCTTTATCACTTTTTTCTTGCTTGAGCAATACACAATTGTTCTCTGAAAACAGTATTACAATGGTAACAAACACCAATGATCAAGAGCCCAACTTGAATTAATAAATTAATAATGACTCAAAATGAGACTTACTGATGACTCAAAATTTTCCATAAAACATCAACATCTAAACCTGTTAATTTTCAATAAGTACGAATATGATTTAAATGGTCTGAAGAATGTCAGGATTGATTTGAGGCCCTTAAACATTATCTGATGGAATCTCCTACATTAGGACATCCTGACTTTAACTTACTGTACCTTTTGTTGTCTATACAGACGCTAGGGGTATTGGGCTAGGAGCAATCCTTTGTCAACAAAGTAGTCCTGGAAATGAGGAAATTCTTGCCTATGCAAGTCATACTTTGAAAAAGGCTGAGGGAAATTATTCTACAACTTAACACAAATGCCTTGCTGTAGTCTGGGCTCTGGAGAAGTGGCGATACTACTTGGATGGACATTACTTTACAGTTGTAACTGATCATTCCTCTCTGCAATGGGTATTTAAGACATATAAAGCCAGTACCAGACTTATGAGATGGGCTCTACGACTGCAAGAATTCACGTTTGCAGTGAAGTATAGGAAGGGAAAATACAATGTAGTTCCCGATGCCCTAAAAACCAGAACGCAAAAAGCCAGCAGCTTAACTGCAGCAAACTGAAGCAACGAGACCATGGGAGATGCTGGGGTGGACCTCATGGGACCCTTTCCAAAGTTCTCAGTTGAATTCTTATTTACTAGCTTTTGTAGATTATTATTCCTAATGGGAGGAGATTTTTCATATATTATATCATATATTATATATGATTTGCAAAAATACAGACTACTGCATCTGTGTTGATGAGATAATCAAAGTGAATGTGCGTTGTGCCGGGTGCAAGACAGCGCGCATTGAATCATTGAAAACTGAAAATGTAGGACATGAGGAACAAGTTCAGTTCATTGAGTCTATAGTTCAAATCATTCAGCACATTTACCTATGTCATAACACAAATTCATTGCACATATGTTAATGTTTAAACTATGTTGTCCCAGATATTTAGGGTGGTGTTCAAAGTGTGTTGTGGAAGATTGTTGTTATTGCTGTTCTGTTTTATTAAAAAATGCATTCATGAACAATTTACATATACATTTCTTCTGCTTCTTCTTCTGGTTCTTCTTCATCTTCTGCTGCTGACTGGGCATCTATGGCAGCCCATAGAATCATTTGTGAGAAAGTTATTTTGGTTTGACATTCTGATAGAGGACGGTCCCAACATTAAATACACCGATTTTGATGTCTCTCTTTCCTTCTAGCACCACCACCTGTCCAACGTTTCACTTTTATTATGTTAATAGCTTTTGAACTGTAAGGCCTATTAAAAAAATGTAATCTAAAAACCTGGCTATTTTTGCTCATAACTTCTGAACGGTTTTTCCAAAAATCATATATAAATGGTCTCATAGATTAAGGGCGTCATTCCAAGTAGACTATCTTATATCAGATATTCCCAGATGGCCATTTTGGCTCGGTATGGGTTATCAGTATAATGCTCTGAAGGAGCCTGAGAAGTTTCAAAACAGTTCCACCTATTGGTAAAACTAAATTTTCAAACGCTTATAACTCTGGCTGTGGTTGACTCATTTTCACGGGAGTCATCTTGTTGGGTTCCTAAATCCTTGCCGAGTCCACGGTTTGTGTAGCGTTGTGATTTAGCACTTAACATTTTTTTTTATAATATTTTGTAATTTGGAAAACCGTTGGTCCGGTCGAGATGAAACCATAGTCAGAAGTTTGGAAACATAGGTTTTTGGATATGCACTAATGCCTAAATGCCAAAATGGGGTAGTACAATTCAATCAAAAAATTTTGCCATATTTATGTCTTTAACTCTGAAGCGAATTGAGATATTTTCACTAGATTTGGCACATACATGTATGGGCTCATGAAAAAAAAATGTGGGATTTTACCTCTTGGTGACACTATAACAGAAAAAAAACATGAAATTCTCATTAACTTCAATGGTTTTGTGATATAAAATGCTTTACTTAACTAATGCATTGCTGTAACATTATGGAAATCAGAATTTGATGAAAATTGTTTGATAAAGATTTTGAGACGGCATCATTTTTAAGGTTGCCATTTTTATATCTGGCTGGGGGACTACCGATGAAAATTAGCTCCTTTTAACTAACTCGGGCACAATTACATATATATATGTTGATTAATGTACACTGTCCCCTTTCAAATAAATAAAGAAATGAAATGAAAAAAAAAACCTGTTGGTCTAAACTTAAAATTAAATTTCCAAAAATGCTTGTAACTTTTGAAAACATATTCCTATTGTAATGACACTAGTCTCGAAAGATTCCTTGGTTCTTGCCGAGAACATAGATACCAAGTTTGATGTATTTAGACAAACTTTATGTCCGCCATCTTTTTTACTTTCAAAACCTTCTTTTTCAAACTTCTCCTAGACCATTCGTCTGATTTTCACCAAAATCGAATCATATCATCTCCAGACCATGCCGACTAAAAGTTATGGATTTCGTGGCGATAGACATACCGCAGCAGCAAATTTGAGGCATCCTGCCAAAATGACTTGTTTATCTCAAAATGAATTGTTTATCTCTTTATGAATGCCTTGACATTTTGACACCAAACTTTAAATGTGTCAGTGTCACCTCACTGACCACATCACATCGATTTCACAACTGTGTCACCTCAAGTTATATGATATGATTTATGATTTATGATTTTTTTTGCCATTTGCCCAAAATTCTTTTAAAATGCCTTTAATTGCTCCTTGCTCCAGTTGTTCTGCCACTCCCACCCATGATGGTATCTGTTGCTGTTTGTTGCGCTTGGCCCAAAATGGCTGCTAGCATCTATATATCATTTTTACATTTGTTACAGGTGATTGTATTTTAAAAACATTATTTAAATACTTCTTTTTTATTATTTGTTTATGCTGTAAAACAAAGTACTGATTTTCAAAGTTGTTCTACATAAGACAAAATGAAGACATTGGCTGTTATGCATAAGTATACAGACTGGAAAATAATCATCTGTGTCTGTGTCTTCTGTGAATGAATTGCTTGCATTTATATTTAGGCTTAGTGTTTTTTTTTCTTCTTTTTTTTTAATCAGCTTACCGGTGACAGTTGTGCAATTTTGAGTAAAGATTACCCTCCTTATGGCCCCTCCTATACTTTTTCCATACCTCTTACCTGCAGTACAGAGTACATAAGAGCAAGACTACAACCAACATCAAACCTAAATGGGATCTCTCTGAAAATGTCTTTAACAGAAGTGTTAATCTCGCAGAGCACAGGTACAATACTTGCCTTGCTGTTGGTTTTGATTATTTTTTTCTTTTCCATCAGCTCCAGCTCTCAAGATGAGGGAAAATATCCTCCAGGACCCAAACCACTGCCTCTGCTGGGGAACCTGCACATGCTGGACCTCAAGAAAACCTACGTGAGCCTGTGTGAGGTGAGCTTGAATTAGGGTTTAACAAAATTAAGCTTTGGTAATTGGTTGACCTAAATTGGTATTATCTAATTGTGTGCTTAAATTTAACAGATTTCGTCAGCTATTAAACCTTATTTATTTGCGAGTCTCAAATGTGTGGTGTAAAAAGGTCACATTATTAATCAAAAAGAGAAAAAAAAAACACACACTTAAGCAAAACACGGGTCATAGTGTCTGAACAGTTTTTAATAATTTTAGTGGTAGTCTACTATAGTTGCCAATGTTACTTTGTAAACAGAGGCTACAAGCATGCACACATACATGTTTTTTTTACTACAGTATCACTTTGTCTTCTGGGTAAATTTCATCTTCTCAAAACCAGAATCATTCACTGTTATCCCAAATTTAGAATGTTCTCCTCTGATAAAAAGTCCAGTTTTACTTCTTTGAAAACAAAGTCTTTGGGATTATATCTTTATTGAGTCTGCTCTAAGGAACCAAATGGCTAACCAAATGATTAACAAATCACATATGCGGTAACTTTTAACTTGTTAAGCTCCAACCCCACTTTTAAAAAAAATGCCCAGAAATGGCATACCCAAACTGAAACAGATACAGTTCATGAACCCTTTGTACTAAAAGCATAAGTATGATCTCATTTGAAAGCGGACACCTGGCAGTTTATTGTAAATTTAGAGTTAATTAGTCATTGTAGCAACCCTCTAAACAACATGATATCCAAAAGACGTCTTTTCAACATCTTTGTCACAAAAGTCGGACGTTGAAAAGACGTCCACTGAGGAACCAGAATTAGTTTTTATGACGTCTTTTTTTGACGTGTTCTGCACGTCTGGTATAGACGTTCATCGAACCTTCATACAAGGTTAAAAATCTAGTTTAAATGTGGCCATTGCGGTTATATTTTCAACATCTTTTATGGTCTCATTTAGACAATTTATACCGTTTCTGGACCATATAAACACTCAGGATGAATTAAATTAAAACTCGTGTTTATATCAATGTCATTTCCTTACATTGTATAGATGAGGTTGAGATGTTGATATGTTTCATTTTAAGTAACCATTGTGGTGATCAGTGTTTGCTTTAGATGGGATCTTGGTCCCAATTCTTCTTACTTTAACTTTTGTTTGGCTGTTTAACTATTTGTATAACACCATTGTTGTGGCAGCGAAAGCCAAGAAAAAGTAAGATCGGTTGTCATCAGCTCTTTGTTGATGATGACAAAATCACAAAGTGACCATTTAATGTTGTGTTTAGACTTTTGTCTTTATATCTGCCATTTATAGCCACCAATCTTGTGGAACTGTGCTTTTTGTACCAATACCATTAAAATTATCACTTATTTGAAGGTGAATAAAAAGCATGTGTACACAATGTTTTGAGCTAATATATCACATAGTCACACACAGACATCAAGATTTTGCACATGCTTCTCAACAACAACCAAAACAAAAAAGCTTGGGAATGAAGAGCAATCGCACCACTGGCTTCGCGCCATGCATTCTCTGGTGTCCCTCGGCTGTCCTGTTCGCTAAAGTCATAATGAAAAAAAAATAATAATAATTATAAATGGCTTCAAAGTTTTGTAAACTTATGAATATGAAGAAATGTCATATGAAGAAAACGAGCAAACGAGCAAAACAAAAGATTTAATTGTCATTTTGGCCGCATGCCTCAAATTTGCTGCTGCGGTATACGAAAACAGTTTTGTCTATCGTCACAAAATCCTTAACTTTTAGTCGGCTTGGTCTGGAGATGATATGATTCGATTTTGGTTAAAATCGGACAAATGTTCTAAGAAAAGTTTGAAAAAGGAGGTTTTGAAAATGTAAGGAACTGAGCTCTATGAAATATTAATAATCAAAAATAACTTATGATTAATTATGAATATTCGGGTCAGTTAATTGAATTAACTTGACGTGGCTAAATTAATATTACAATCAATTAATCAGTTCTCACAACAAACTCTTTTGATTATTAATTTATTCTAAGAAAAGGGTATCTTCCATGATGGCATGTACAGCGCTTTGAATATGTAGCAAGATCAACATAAAAAGGGACTTCAATTAGAACCAAGTGCATAAAGTGCAAAAGTTTTATTAACTAAATCATAAACATGAATAAACTTAACAAACATACATAAATAGTATACATAGAAAAAAGGAGTGAGAGATGGATTGATGTAACAATGGGGGAAGATCCATCTGACTATGAGAAGAACCAACAGCATTTAATTTTCACATTTGAATTGAATACTTACATTTGTAGTGGGAACAATTCTTGAAGTTGTGGAAAACTGAAGTTGTTGAGGGTGTTGAGACAGTTGCCAGTGGAAGTTGTTTGAAAGTTATTTTCCTCCATGAGTACATAGCTTGTTTGCTCAAGGCTTGGGCCCTGTTGAGGCCATGCCGAGCACCCAGGAGAAGTGAGGAAGTCGGAAGAGTGGGAGATTGGAGTCGTTGTTGGTTGGAGTCCTGGTTCCAAACTCCTGAAATTGTTCTTGGTTCTTTGTGAGAGAGTCTTCTCTCTCCTGGATGAGGCCTGCTGGGCCCTTCAAGTCATTTGTAGTAGTCGTGTTTCATTTTCTGAAAGTGCAGGCAGGATGTTGAACCAACATCACATTGGTAACATTGATTCAATGCCATTTCATTGATTTTTGGTTGACATTTAAAAAAAAAATCAACATCAACCGCAAATGCAAACGTGATGTTAATTCAATGCAGTTAACGTTGACGCATTAACATTGATTTAAAATTGTTTAGATGGTGCCTTGCCGGGTAGTTTAATTAGGACATTTAAGTAGATTTTATAAACATGCCTTACATTAATAGTGTGCATCTTGAGACAACAGTGACACATTTTAAGATGTGTCAGTGCAATTAGGTTTCAGTTTAAACAGCTCAAACATGCATTTTAGTCTGCGACTAGGCTTAAGCCATGTCTGTGAAACCGGGGGACAGTGTAATATCTTGGCTCAAGGACAATGCCCTTAAGACTAAATTCTCAATAGGGCCTTTCCCCTCATTCCTTATTGCTTAATTATTACACATGTCATGTAGACATTTACTGGCAAGCTTCCTGTGTTTAAAAAATACAAAAGTAGGTCAGCTAGTTCTCAAAATCACTAGGGTAAGAGTCAGTGGTAATGTTTGACCAGGGAGACAGTCGTCATGCGGATGTCAATAGATAAACTGTCAGACAGATTCTGTGTTCATTCAAAGATCACTGTTCCCACTAGGCTAACAGTTATGGGTAATGTGAGACCAGCAGGGGCTGATGCCAGTGGATAGATATGGATGGATAGATTAAATAGCAATTTATGGCTTTGCTTAATTTTTTCTCTCTTGCAGCTGTCAAAACAATATGGGTCAGTTTTCACAGTGCACTTGGGCCCCAAAAAAGTGGTAATATTGTCAGGATACAAGACCATCAAACACGCACTAGTGAACCTTTCTGATGAGTTTGGAGACCGAGATATTACACCCATTTTCCAGGATTTCAGCAAGGGATATGGTAAGGTTTCACAACTTTAGATGGTCATTTAATAAACCCAGTTGTTTTGTAGATGTAAGACTTGTCTTGTACTGTATATAAAGTTGCAAAAAAATTAAGTTTCCCTTACAATCAGTCACTTTCAACGCCATGTTGGACTGACCGACGAATGGGAATCTTGCCAGAGAGGCCTACTTCGAGTGTAACTTAAGGAGCCAATGCATGTGATATTTACTTCAGCTACTCCGCATCACAGAACGAGTACATAATGAGCAGAAGGTTCATCGAATCTTCAGCTTTTCGCTTCAGAGTCCAGCAGTTTGTTTGTTCATGCTCTAATCTGTAAGCAGTATAACTACAGAGAGCCAGTTCTTCAAGGAGAAGCTGTCTCTTGTGTCCATATGTAGTGATCCAGAGGGGATCCTATATGTGTATTTTTCCATGGTATAGCTACTAAACGGAAGCCTGTGTCTTTCCCTTGGGGAGCCCCTTTGGATGAGGCTGGAGTCACCCCAGAGTCATTCCATGTGTAGTACGGACCTTACGGGGTTAATCGAAACTTAATCTCTACATAACTCATTGCAGGTAGAATGTGGTTTCCGCAGTGTTCCTTTTCCAGTGGAAAGGGCAGACTTTCTCAGTGTCATTCAAGAGTTTCACTGAGTGGGTCATGCAGAACAGCAGTGATTGACTTTCTCTACATCAGCCTAATAGGCAGGAGAGCTTACACAGGGCGCTGGAAGTGGGCAGCAACAGTGGCACTTTGGTAGGGATTCCTATTCATTGGTCAGCCCGAAGTGGCGTTGAACGTGTCCGACTGAAAGGGAATATCTCGGTTACATACGTACCATGTCCCATCGGCACAGTTGCTGTACCACCACTAGACAGCCAGATCATCGGCTCGGCTCCTCAGTGAAAACCTGAAGATGCGATGCACTTCCAGCTGATGCAAATGTCGCATGCCAGTGTGCATTGGCTCGTTTGATTACACTCAAACT
Organism: Cyprinella lutrensis; assembly: GCA_027497675.1. NCBI lineage: Eukaryota > Metazoa > Chordata > Actinopteri > Cypriniformes > Leuciscidae > Cyprinella > Cyprinella lutrensis. Next base: position 4,049,159 of record JAOTRC010000001.1, on the reverse strand, counting down.
AGATCAGTCCAACGTGTTCCCTTCTTCAGGGAACGCGGGTTACATCCGTAACCAAGACATTTTTATTCTAGTAAGAAATGTGAGGTCCACTTTAGAGTAATGGTTAAACTATTCCTCTGTAGGGATTTTGTTTTCCAACGGTGAAAACTGGAGAGAAATGAGACGCTTTGCTCTCACAAACCTGCGAGATTTTGGAATGGGAAAGAAAAGAAGTGAAGAGATTATCGTTGAAGAAACACAACATTTAAAAGAGGAGTTTGAGAAGTTTGAAGGTAAGATTGTTAACCACAAGGATTAGATCATGATGCATTAAACTGATTTGAGTATTAACATCTTGTTCGCCCATGTTTAGGAAAACCACTTGATACAACTCTTCCAGTGGCCATGGCTGTTTCGAACGTTGTCTCTGCCATTATCTACAACATTAGATTTGAGTACAGCAACACTAAGTTACATGACATGGTCAAGCGACCTTACGAAAACATGAAGATGACTGGATCAGCTTCAGTGCAGGTAACTAGACATTCCTGTTCAATCCACCAATAATTCATACACGGATTGGCATTTTTAATTATTCAAGAAGTAAATGCACTGAATTTATAGACCCAATGGCCACCAAAGCACTTTACATTTTGCCTCACATTCACCCATTCATACACTCATTCACACACCGATGGCGGTGTCAGTTAGGTGTCTTACTCATGGACACTTCGACATTTGGTCAGGTGAAACTGGGGATTGAACCACCAACCTTCCAGTTTATAGACAACCTACATGAACCACTGAGCCACTGCCGCCCTATACAATAAAGATTAAGATTACATCACAAGGTGTATGTACACAGTGTGCAATGGTGCATTATGATTCTTTGCAATTCTGTTTATTTGTAGCTCTACAACATGTTTCCTTGGCTTCGTCCTTTTGTGGTGAATCAGCGACGTATTATGAATAATGTCAGAGATACATTCAAAGAATGTGAGGAAATATTAAGTGGTCTGAGGAAAACTCTGAACCCTCGGCTGCCCAGAGGAATCGCTGATTCTTTTCTGATACGACAGCAGAAGGATGAGGTACTGTCTATACTTATAGATTAGATCTATACTGAATAGATTTGCAATTACCATTTTTGGCTTTCATTGTCATGACTTCTGCAGGAATCTGGAAAAACAGACTCTTTGTACAATTCAAAAAATTTACTATGTACAATCAACAACCTGTTTAATGCTGGTACTGACACTACGGCCACAACACTACGCTGGAGTCTTTTGCTAATGGCCAAATACCCTGAAATGCAAGGTATGCTAATTTTAAATCATGCAAAGAGTCAAGCAGAGTCAAGTACTCAATAATACTGCTATAAACTTTCATACTGCGGTCTTTCTTGTGATTTTAACTTAGCCAAGGTCCAAGACGAGATTGACCGAGAGATTAGTGGACGTCAGCCAGTGATGGAAGACAGGAAGAACTTACCATATACAGATGCTGTGATCCATGAAACACAGAGATTTGCAAACATACTACCCCTTGGTGCTCCCCATCAGACCACCTGTGACGTTTACCTGAATGGATACCTCATCAAGAAGGTCTGGCTCCAAGAGCATGCTGTGTTCTCGATGATGTGTTTTTTTTGTTTTTTTCATTTATCATTGATAATTTGTGTTCTTTTATGCAGGGTACCAGTGTAGTTGCATTACTGATATCTGCATTGAGGGATAAAAATGAGTGGGAAACTCCTGACAGCTTCAACCCAGGACACTTCCTAAATAAGCAGGGCCAGTTTGTCAAAAGGGACGCCTTCTTGCCCTTCTCTGCAGGTGCAGTGGACTTCAAATTAGTTATAATTAATAATACCGACTAATTATATTGTTGCGTCACAGAATACTTTGCTTATTCTTTTTCTCAGGCCGCAGGGCTTGTCCTGGAGAGAGTTTGGCCAGGATGGAACTCTTCCTGTTCTTCACTTCCCTCCTTCAGCATTTCCGATTCACTCCTCCTCCTGGAGTGTCTAAAGATGATCTCGATCTCACACCAGTCGTGGGCTTCACCCTGAACCCAGTGCCACACAAACTGTGTGCAGTGAAGCGGTCTTAAAGTTAATATGACCTTTTATTAAACATTTGCATTTATTAATTTAGGTTTTCATTGTAAATACATTCAATGTTTATGGTAGAGTGCCTTTTCTCTTTTTATGTCAGAAGTGTATTTGAGAATATCTTTAATATGTAAATGTATTTATCACATTTAAATTATTTAAATGTTGTTATTAATCCTTAAACCTGAGGAAAATTTTAGCTTTTAGACTGCACTTATGGAAGCACTATGGAAATATTTGCCTACAGATTGTTTTTTTTAACCAACACATAAAGACTGTAAAAACATTATAAAAGCTGTAAGAAAAAGTTAAATTCTGTCAGTAAAATATTTCCAATAAACAGTTATATACTGTAGCATTCTGGGTAATATTTAAACACTATTCCCTCTATGAGCTTGGTTTAAGAACAGGTATTAATTTTCTATATTACTTTACCGTTCAGCAATTGCTATGCCATGTTAATGATATCAAAGCTTTACTTTGCCAAATCATACATAAGCGTTCATTGAATTAGCTAGTTAAAGATATACACTGGTGATATGTCGTTTTTTAGAAAGTAGCCTAAAGAAATATACAGTTAATTCACAGTGCTCAAAGTCGACACTCAGAGACTGTGTTCATAAACCACACCCAATACCCTTATTGACTATACATTAGTTCACTAATATAGTGTATACTGTCCAATCGACAGTGATTAAAAACAAGTGAGTTAATTCAGACACTGATGAACACCTGCTGGTAACACGCAGAATCACTAAAGGAACAAAAATTTTAAAAAAAGGTAAAAACAAATGAAGATAAGACATTAAATCTCTGAAGATCTCAGCCAGGAGAATTAAACAACTCTACAAACAGCATTACCAGCTTCACTTATTACTAACCAGTTTGACTTCAGCTGCACTTATTACAAACCAATTTAACTTTATTTCTGACAGACGTGTACAGAAGTTTTTATTAAAAGGTGACAGAGGTCATTTTAATTTTGTTACCATGATGGTGATCAGTGATGGCTTAAGTTGGGCTCTTGACCCTTAGCTTTTGAACATAAGTTTTTCTTTGGCTGAGGTAGCGGTGTCTTTAAAATACATTTGCTACTACAAAAAAGCTGAAAGAAAACGGAACCTATTATTCTTATTCTTTTGATTTTTATGCCTTTAGTTAATTTATTGAGCATTGCTATTTTATAATATACATATTTTGTGCAGGTGTGTCTGCGTTGTAAATAGAAAAATGTGAGATTATCCTAGCTAAATACCTTGAAGTAGGTATTCTGCTATGTTTCTCACTGACACGCCCCTACTAGTAAAGATCAAGACTTAAAGAAAATCCCTAGCTCCACTCATTGGGGTGGCGTTCATTTGTGTTCAACTCGTAAATACGAACAGATGACTTGAACGCACCATTATTGTTAACGTGAGAAAAAGAAGTTGCAGTAAATATTAATTGTCTACTGATTAGATTCCTATATAAGCTGCTGGAGATCAGAATGACTAATTGAGTCTGCAGAATTTATGTAAAAAAATACATTAACAATTCAAGCTGCCTATAGGGTGTCGTACACTGAGAGGCCTGTCATTCAAATACCCATAATGCTAAAGAAAATGTGATTTATTGTTAGAAATACTGTCATGTCTCTATATCTCAGATCCTGAGTGAGAGCACATGAAATCAATGGATCGCAATTTAGAAATCAATGGCAGCTCAGCAGCAGTCTTCTGTTTATCCAGATGATTTGCTTGGATGCAGCTGCTGCATTAAGTCCATAAACTTGCTTTGTTATCTTTCTTTATCCCTTAAATCTGTGAAAAGAACAGTCGTAAATCCCATTGAGACGTATTGCAGCCAAGGAGGTCTAGCATACCTGGAGAGAGCTTTTCATGCAGTCTTCCCATTCATCTCAATGTTAGTTGGAAGCTCTGCACAAGTACAAGTATTTTGCTCCGGGCTAGTGTACAAGGGCCCGGTTACACATAGAGAGCTTAAACTAAGCCAGGATAAGACCTTAGTGTGTAAGTAGTGTGTAAGTAGTGTGTAAGACCTTAGTAAGACCTTCAAATGTGCCTTAATCTTTTTTTTTTTTTTTGACTGGTGTACATCTTGAGAAAAAAACAATGACCGTGACATATTTTAAGATGATATGTCAGTGCTGCAGACATGGCAGAATTTCAGTTAAAATAGCTCAAATCAACAAACAAACGCCCTCGCACACCTGTAGGTGATCGGTGCGTAGGAAAGGAAGACCAGGAATGGTTGACTATCTAAAATTAGGAACTCCCGCACACAATCAGTACTTGCAAATAAAACTTTAATTTTGGAGCAACATTTCACTCTCACGACCTTCATCAGGCATATGTGGGAGTTCCTAATTGTATTTAAAATAGATCAAACATGCATTTTAGTCTGAGACTAGCTTTAAGCCTTGTCTGAGAACACAGGGAAAGATGTAATATCAAATGGAGATGGCAAAAAATATTTGAAATGTATACAACACATTACCTTTAAATTTACAACAACATATCTGAGTTACTTTTTCAAGTAAGAAATGCCAGGTACTTTGTTTTCCTGTGTATTGACTGACACCTCTCTTGTCCCAATGTTGAGAGAAACTGGGAGTAAGCGCAGAAACGTTTGTTCGCTGTGTAAAAATTTGCTTTTACTTATCTCAGGCTTCTTAACAATCATTATTTAAAAGCAGTGGAATGCAAACTCAGAACATTACTTAAACCTTCAATAATTTGATGTTAAATTATAAGGTCACTAAAAAGTCCCACAATCGATGGGACATCGATGCTCACTATGTCCCCTTAGCAAGGGGTGTCCCCTTAACAAAAGTTCTGAAGGTCCGCATTAAAATCACGATAGTCAGCTCACTACATATCTGAGACGAGATAGAAGTATTTACATATTTAGAAATGTATAGAAATAAATATTTTCATAAAAGTATTTAAAATTAAATCCAAAGTTGCTATCGGTTGTGTTCCAAATTTAAGCTTGATATCCCCCCAAA
>JAOTRC010000001.1:4000588-4020088 GCA_027497675.1 Cyprinella lutrensis | reverse complement strand
ACGAAACGAGCGGTTTGTGTGAGAAAACGAAGAGTATTTATATCGTTTTTACCTCTTGTAACCACAGCCACGTCCAAGTGATCTGAGAGCGCGGCGGGCGCTTTGGTCTGCGGAAGTGATCTCTCGCGCGTGTACGTCACTCATTATTTACACAGATTTCGGAAGCGTTACCTTGCACTGAAGATCTAAACATATTTAGATATACAGGAAATCACAATGGAAGGCGATTTCGATATATCAACAGAAGCAACTGCGCGAGAGATCGCTTCCAGCCCTTTCCGGTGCTTGCGCAGACCGAAGCGGCCTCAGATCACTTGGACGTGGCTGTGGTTACAAGAGGTAAAAACGATATAAAAACTGTTCGTTTTCTTACACAAACCGCTCGTTTCGTGTCTTAGGCCATCAATGTGTTCTTACATTTATGAGTCATTAAAGGTGGTGACCATAGACCTCCATTATATGACTGACAGACATGAACGGTTTGACCTAAAAATATCACAATTGAAACTACTGTGGAAACAAAGACACCTACATCTTTTTTTAAGGTAAGCTTAAACATACCAAAAAATGCATTTCAAAGTGAACCATCCCTTTAATGTTGGCATCCACCATGTTATCAGGCAAGCTTGTGTTCGAAAAGCTTTCAATTGAATTTTAGATCAAATCTTGTAAAATGTTGTTGCTGCCGCTCTTATAATAGACACAAGGTTTTTATTCTTATATTCTCAAATGAGCATGTTACCCATCAGTCAAACACCTACATTTGCTCAAAAGTAAATTAATATTATTGAGTAAATTCATTAAATGTTTATGGAAGACCATTTCCATCACAGAATTAAAAAAAGGGACTTTTTAAATCTCACGAATCAGAAAGATTATTAAGGAAGCTTGTTTCTCCCACTGAATAAAAATAAATAAATAAATAATTGCAAATTTTTATCTCACAATTGCGAGATATGAAGTCAGGATTGTGAGAAATAGTCGCAATTGAGAGATATAAAGTCGCAATTGTGAAAAATAAAGTCACAATTGCAAGAAAAAAAACAATTGCGACTTTTTAATCTCACAATTCTGACTTTATATCTCGCTTTTGCGACTTTATATCACGCAATTCTGACTTTATATCTCGCTTTTGCGACTTTATATCTCGCAATTCTGACTTTATATCTCACAATTCTGACTTTATATGTCACAATTCTGACTTTATATCACACAATTCTGACTTTATATCTCGCAATTCTGACTTTATATCTCACAATTCTGACTTTATAACTAGCTATTGCGACTTTATATCACGCAATTCAGACTTTATAACTCACAATTCTGAGAAATAAAGTCATAACTGTGAGATATAAACTCGCAATTATGAGAAAAAAAGTCAGAATTGTGACATAAAAGTCACAATTATTTATTTTATTTTTATATTCAGTGGCGGAAACAAGCTTCCATAGAATGCAGTGCCATCAACTATAGACAAAAAGTGTAAATTTGTTTTATAATGCAAAAGTCAGTATTCATGAAACACACATCTGTATATTCAAACTGAGTCACATAACTTTTTTTTCACTTGAACTCTGACAAAGCTTCAACACCATTCTCACAAAAACCCCATGTCAGTGTCACAGTGCACAGAAACAAAACCACAAATGTTTGGTTATTGTCATATCAAAACCTACTGGAGGAGGTGTCATGTCTTCTTCTTAGCATGCAATTATGACCACAACTTAAATTAAAATAAAACTGTTTGCTGAAGTTTGGAGCAGTATTAAACAGGGATTCAATTGTTTCTGCTGTGAATCACATTTTTAGTTCCCTGCCCAGTTCCCTGTTCCCTCACACACTGTAAAAATATTTTCATTATTTGTAATCACAACATTTTAACATTTTTTCTTTTGTCAAATCAACTTAAATCATGTGTGTAGTTCATATAACATAATAATTTGAGTTTCTGATGATTAAATCACTCAATTTTCCATTTCCATGAACTTAAAATTTAAAGGTAACCAGGTTACTTAATTTTTTAAGTTAAACCAACAATATTTTTACAGTGCATTATGGGAAGTGCATTTTTAAAGCTAAATATAGCCTGATATCAAGGCAGTTTACCTTGTTTCTGTTATTTTTCAGCACTATTATGAACATTCAAAACTATTAATATTCTAAATTATTCACAACCAGGGTGCATGTCATGTGTTTGTCTCTGTAATTGCTGTTGTACTCACTGTTCAGATCTTAATTTGTACATCGGTAGATGTATCTTAAAAAAACAAACAAACAAACAAACAAACAAACATTATTTAGCGTTGTTCTTAATATGAATGAACTGAATGATGCACATTTCCATGATGATAATCTGTTTTCAACCCTGCTTTCTGCTGGCATTGACATGACAGGAACGAGTTGTTAACCACACACACACCAGAATTTGACAGGTGTTGCATTATGGAGAGTGAAACCATTCACATGAAGTGTTGCACAGTTGTTCAGAAATTTTCAGCTGTATAAAAAACCCACCATCTCTTGGTTTAAACAGTTGTCGTCTGACGGCTGAGCGACTGATTTTCTGACCTTTTCCTCTCTTCATTGAGCTCCTAAAAAATAGACCACAAAATTGTCTGGTACTTTTAGGTGACATTTTGGCATTGGAGTAACAGATTTAGTGAAACGCTTTTGTCTTTCATCATCTGTTCTTCACTAGATCATCTGAGGGATTTGACTGAATCAAGATGCTGCTGATCATTGAAGCTCTTCTTCTCATTTTAGCTGCTCTGGGACAGGTAAGCTTGTGTTCTAGTATGAATACAGACGTGAATATACAGATATGATCATTATGATTCATGTTTCTGCAGGATCACAGCGCAACTGCAGGACAGATATTTCCATTAGATATGGCACCGAATTCTGTTGATGATCAATATGTCGGTTGTAGAGAGAAAATGGCGAATCTGGTGAAGACAAAATACCTGAAGGACGAAAGGTCTGACCCTGAATCTGAATTTGCAATAGCTTGGAAAGATGCTGAAAAGAAATACAAGCCACCAGAGGATAACTTGACAAGGAATCACTCAATTGCTATTTACGTGTACACAAGCTCCATTTTAAAGCTATATAAGCATTTCAATGACGCTGTTCGTAATGACAAGAAAAAGTACAAAAACAAAACATTCGAATGGTATTCGCTTCACTTTTTGTTAACAGACGTGATACAGATTCTGAAGAAAAAACAAAAAGGATGCCATTCAACTTATCGTGGTACAAACGTTGAATTTAACAAGAGAGTTGTGGGCAATGAGGTTCGTTTCGGCTCATTTACTTCTTCCTCTTTGAGTCGTAACAGAACAAGGTTTTTCGGAAATGTATCTTGTTTTGCAATCAAAACTTGTGAAGGTGCTGCTCTGACAAAATATTCGAAGCTTCCTCATGAGAAAGAGGTGCTGATTCCTCCATATGAGAAGTTTAAAGTCACTGCTGTCAAGACAAGAGGTGGGCAGAAAGATCTCCCGTGTGAAACTGTGTTCACTTTGAAAAGCACCAGGACAAGAAGTGAACTGAACTGTGCTCTATTCAAGAAACCATCCAAGACCAAAACAAAGTCTTATGTGCTGAACGACGTGCTTTGAATGTACTTGATATGATTATGTACATCGTCTACAACATTTGTCTCTCTTGTTTTAGCTCAATGATTATTGGTCTGAAAACACGATTTGTTTAATTTCAACAAAATGAAATAAAGTTAATTTTAAGAGATCCAATTCAGTGGCGTCAAGGTGATTTTGTGTCTCTAATTCATTTCTTCATCAGTACATCATATCACTGAATATTTGTAGTGCTTTACTTCATGTAACTGTCAGCAATAGCTTGTTGACTGAACGAGTTTCTAATTGGAATGTAGCAATATTTCAATATTCAATATTTTCAATAAGACTGAAGCAAGGACCATGCCATAGTCCTTATTTTATCATTTTTAATTCAAGGCAATTCAACCACAGTATACTATCTCCTATCGCTCCCCAACCTTCAAAATGGAGACCTGGCTAAATGAGGGCAACAGTGTACTCTCAGAATTACTGCCGGATTATTGCAGTCATATCAATACCGATCAGCTTACTGGACGAGGGGGATTGCTGAACAGCAAACCGCAAAATCCAATTGCACCCAATGACGTCATCTTTCGTCATGTGAATCTTTCTGCTGTTTGGAATTTTTTTGTACCTACTTTTTCAAACTCGTCACTAAAATTGAACCAGATCATGGCCTCCATAGGGATTCTGCTGGGTCATCACCCAGTTTACAATGTTGTTAGCATAGCCCAGATTAGCTGTTGTGAGGGATTCAACTGTGAGAGCCGCTAGCAACACGAAAGAGCTGATCTCCGCCGCCTGAGAATCACCAGATGTTGTCTGAGACCAATGGAGTCAGTGGATAGGGGATAAAGTTGATGCCAAAGAATTGAGTAATGAGTTGGTAATGATGGGATCCTGAAAATCAAAGCAAGTGTCAGACTAAAGTTGTGCAAACGGCCATTGCTGGTATTGGCTGAGATGTTCACATTTGAAAAAGCAACAATTACATGTGGAAATCTCTCAAATGCTTTCACTGTGTTTTTACAATTACAGCTATTGAGATTAACAAAAAGTAGGACGTTTTTAAAGTGTTTTGATGACAGTCTGTTGATTACATGAAATTAAGACATCATTGCAAGGCAATTTTCACTTACGAATGCTTTCTTCAAGTAAAAACACAAACATGATGTGAATACAGAAAGAGCTTCATTGTGCAGTGTAACATCATTGATAAGTTTTGGCAAGTGTTCAGTATACATTTCAGTTTAAATAAAATAATTTTCATCCTAAGATAAATGTGAAGTTGTTATTTTAGTCACCGTCTTGATTTAAAGGTGCATAAAGAGTATTGAACGATAGCCTAACTTGATTAATTACTTCCTTGAGTGATGTTGCTGGCAAATCCAGATTGTACATTTTTTTGCAAAGCCTGCATAAAAACTTAATTACCAAATATCACCAGTGAAATTCCCTTCCTATTTGGAAGGTAATGGTTTTGATCCGGTCATTCTCGTGACCATTCACTAAGGCCTTGTTTACACGAGAGCGCTCGCGGGTAAAAACGTAAAAATATTTTATCGGATGTGCCTTTCGCTTACACGGCGACGCGTTTTTGAGGCTTAAAAACGCAAAAAAGTGAAACCACCCTCCAGAGTGGAAATCTTAAACGCTCCACCGCCGCATTCCCGTGTAAACAGTAAAAACGCAAAAGTCTGCTTGACAGTGAAGGTTGTACGCAGGCGCATGCACTTGGTGTTGCTGTAGTATGCACTGCTAGCTGCCTGAAGTGCATACTACATTTAATTTCACACACTTTTTAGTCATCGTTTGCACGCGGAATTCCCACAGAAACGCTTGTTAAAACGCAGAATAAAAAAAAGATGCCGCAACGCCACTTTTGCGTTTTCTCTTCAGAATCGTTTCCGTGTAAACATAGCCTAATGCTCCAGTGGGTGAGGCCAAAGGAGCAGAGATGTAGACAAGTGTTGATATTCTTCTGCAAAGGCAGTCTACAGCTGACCTGTGACCTCAAGTCTCCACTTTGAGATACTGCTTTTTTCCCGACCTTTGTTTCAATTAAGGCTATTTTAGAATATGAAAGGTGACATTTAATAGTTTAACAAACCCTTATCTGTCAAAAGGTCAAGGATGATTTGGATTCGCAGGGCATGAACCCTTTAAAAAAAAAAAGAACAGAAAACCCCGGGTTAAGTGTAAAAAGCCCTATTCACTAAAAGTTTATTACCATGGTTGGAAAAGAAAAGGTAACCAGTTAGTTAATAAAGGCTCATCTGCAAGCAAAGTGCCACCATTTTAAAAGCATAGTTAAAAAAAAAAAAAAAACTAAGTTAAAAGAACCACAACTGTAGAATGAGCCATGTTAAGGTTTCAAAGTCACAGGATAAATAGAAACTCATGAACACTGCAACTTCCTAATTCAATCTAACGCCACAGAAGTAACAATAGCAACAGAACTGGTTATAAAAGTGGTTTTATTTGTCAAGCATCCTATAGCCAGTACTGAATCAAATCATGAACAGGGAGATGTGTAGGTAGTCTCAAACGAATCACCTGAAATAAGAGGAAAAGAATTAACCAGATTGTTCTCAGTGAATTTAGTCAGGGCAAAGCATGATTAGAAAGCGTACTTGTCTGATAGTAGTCATAAACCTTTATGATGGCTGGCTTGAGATTTTCCACTGCAAGAACCTGATTCAGCTGCAGAGTGTAACTCATGGGGACACCTTTGGGAACCTGCGAGGCAAAGGATGAACAGCCGTGTATGAGAAAATGGCAGCTAGTAATAGACCAAGTGTACGGTCTCACCTCTCTCAGATACACTAGGACACCATCATCTTCAGCATCAACCCGCTCAACTAGCGGCGCAAACGATTGGGGTGAAGAACCGAGCTGAGGGGAAGAGACCATCATTTACACAGTAAAAAATTGAAACAAACAAAAAAATCTTTCTGAAAAATAAACTTTCTAAATCTTAAATACAAACCAGTGATGTATCTGCAGTGAAGCCCGACAGGAGTTTAATGTCCACGATAACCATGTTGGTGCTTGATTTTACACCGTCGTATCTGAGTGGGGAATAAAGGTTGACAAGATAAGAACGCTTCATATTTGGAAGTCATAAACAGTTTCAGGACACAATGCGACTCACTTCACAGTGAACTTCAACAGGAGATTGACTCCACGCGCTTGGCAGTCTCCAGTCACCTTCGCTTCGACACGCAGAGTCTTGGAGACTTTAACGGGTGTTGGAATGTTGTAGAAACATGCAACCTATAGTACAAGTAGAACAAAAACACTTATACTTGGATGTGCACAATACATAGAGTGAGTGAAGATACAGACCTGTAAAGACACACAAGTGGATCCTGACACTTTAACAGTATATTTGCCAGGAACGTTCTTCAGATGCTTCTCCTGATAGAGCAGCCTGTTGTCTCGATTCACTTTGAAGCTGTAAGAGTCTCCTCCTACTTCTGAGGACTGTACGGTAACAGAGCTGGAGCCGTCCAAGCTGAACACTTGAGCAGCGTACACAGACAGGGCATGAAGAGCCACCACTGTGTCCTAAAAACAAGCACCAGATTTTATATTTAAAAAAAAAAAATCCTCATAAATGTAGAATTTTAATGAGTCCCAACTGACAGTCCAGATACCCTACCTCTGGAAAGTTTTTAACATTTGACTAGCGTCTAGTAAAACCCTTGTCATAAAACAAGCAAAGGAACAGCCTTAACAAGACAAAGACTGACTCGCACCAAAAACAGAGTCATCTCATAGTCAGGATCTCGGTATTCAGGAATGACTGTCTCTTGCCCATATTCCTTTAATGCAAGATCCAAAGCTACAAGCTTTATAACCATCAAAACAAACTAGCAGGCCATCTTTGTAAAACAGGAACATTATCTCCAAGGCCAGAAAGATTGCCTTTCCTGCGAGTCGAAGAGGATTTCTGTGGGTTAACTGATAGATAGCATGAACAGTTTGGACAAATGGATATCAGATCACAAATTAATTCCACATGGATATATACTTAGTTTATAGATTATAAATAAATATTACTATCAATTGTCTGTTTTGATGTACAAATGAACCAATTTCAACCAGTCTGTAAAATAGTCTACATATGTAATTAATTATAATCCGTTATGGTTAATTATGTGCATGTATTAATGCAAATGCAGGGAACATACTGCTTTTCGGAAGATTCCATATTGTACGTTATCAGGTTTGTGTGAATAAATATTAAACTCCTATTCTCCAAATTAACCAGAAAGGCTCTACAATGATTGAACTGTTTAGTAGTCAGTCACCTGGGTGGAGGAGAAGCCTCCATAGGGATTCTGCTGTGTCACAAGCCAGTTGACAATGCGGTTAGCATAGCCCAGATTAGCCGTTGTGAGAGGCTGAACAGCGAGAACCGCTAGCAGCACGTAAGAGCTAATCTCCACCGCCAGAGTATCACCAGATGTCGTCTGAGACCAATGGAGCTTAGTGCCTTAGGATGAGATGGAGGGGAAAAGTTGATGCCAAAGACCCAGATGAACATCTCAAACAAGCAGCTGGTAAATCTTACCTTCAGAAATAGCAAGGCTGTCTAAGGCAGTTAGAAGCTGTGATCGAGTGGTGGTCTCTCCAGCCAGACTGAAGGTGTAGGTCAGCAGAGCTGTGGCATAAGTGTTTCCCAGGTTCCCAATGACAGGCCTCAAGCATGACAGACCGTTGGTAATTACAGGATCCTGAAGAAAACCAAGAAACAAATAACAGATATCAGAGCCAGAAAAGGAAGGTCATCTGCAAGGAGAGCCAACTACTGGACTGGTTTTACCGTGGTAGGGACACCTAGTTCAAGCAGCGATGCAACAATGTAAGCAGTCATGGTCACACCATCACCAACTCCACCCTAAAAAAAAAGGAAAAAAAAAAAAGATATAGAACTGTCTCACTGTTGGTCCATTGGTGCCAGTGCATTAAGAAACATGAAATGCACCTTCATTTCACTATGGTACAGAGTTCCCTGCTGAATGAAACAGCCATCTGAACCCTGTGTGCTGATCAACCAATCCTTTGCACTCTGCAGGACATTCGGATCTATGAAGATAAACTCCCTCGCTAGACCAAAGGACCTCATGACAAAGGCAGTCAACCTAGCCATGGAGATGTCAAACAAATTAAAACACTGGTGCCACAGATTACACACAACCATAGACCAGTGTGACTGTGAAACTCACCATGTATTGGACGCATCATAACCAAATGTGCTGAATGATCCGTCACTATGTCTGTAGTTCAGTTGTCCTTGGTATCCTGATTGGTCAAAAGGAAAAATTATATTCCAATGTAAAGAACTGGACTATGCTTACTTGGAATTTAGTATCCTATACATGTTAAGTGGATTTGGTCATCCATACCGCTCTGAAGGTAGCCTGTGGCGGTCTCTCGGATGGCTGCAGTTAGTTGCCCTGTGACCTTCAGGTACAGCAAGATGTAAATATTGGGAGCAAGAATGATCATATTCTGTTCTCCACAACCAGATGGCATCTGTAATAACCCATCTAGATTCTTCAGTGCACGACCCATTATGTCCCCTACAAGAGGTCAAGCATAAAACCCACATTAGAAACAGTTCTACTAATCTTGACATTTCATTTTCTATTATTGAGATGATTTACCAAGGACTGAAACTGAGCATCTGGCAGATCCTTGAACCACGTTTGTTGGAAATGTCAGAGTCACGTCTTCAGAAAGAACGTTTCCTACAGATGGAACAGAATGGATATCATTGAGGGCAAGGCTGATGTTTGGCTGTACAGGGAAATTGTGATGGGGAATTGAGTGCAAACAAACCCTTTGGACACAGTAACCAACTCTGGGTGTTTGTCCTTTCAACTCCTTCAGGCTATTAAAGAAACAGAACACCATATCAGTAAAGCAGCATGAAATCTATGATCAAACTCAAGAAGGCTATTAACCCCTTACCAGGACAAGTAGACTTCGAGTGACTACGTCAATGCGTCCTCTCGTCGGCACAGTCACGACCTCAGTGCCACATCGGGTCCGGGATGGTTCAGCTGAAGCACTGACAGTCACATTGACAGCTCCTGCAGTAAAAGACAGGAATTGAGCACCACCTAATATACACTTAACTTCGAGAGAGGACGCAAAACTGACCAAGAACTGAAGCTGATAGAACCCATTTGAAGGTTTTTCTCCCATTGGCACAAAGACAGGATGAATATGGTTCAGTATATGGTTTAAGAGTGAAGTCCGTGGAAGAATCTGGAGTCACTTTAACCTGCCAATGAAATGGAGCACAGAGCTAAGACACATGACCTTCTCTATACAGAAGAATTAGAGGAGAAAACCATGGCAGACCATGATGCATTTGGACAGATAGCTGAAGACCGTGGCCTTCAGCTCAAAAGACTCTCCACGGACGATGGAGTACGGCAGGGAAAGCTCCAGGAAGAAGGGCTGGAAGACAGTCAGCATAGAAGGAGGAGCCAGACCAAAACCTTTAGAGGACAGGCAGAACGCCTCAGTCTCCCATGTGGTGATCGTGTCAGGAACAGTGAGAGGAACTCGTGTAGATCCAGTGTTTCTGAAAGACAGCAAAACAAGAGACATAAGTGGAATAGAAGTAAAAATTGTGTTAGTAGCTTTAGAAGGAACCAGATGCTTCACTAACCCCACTTGAACAAGCTGCCAGAGCCATGTTTGTGGAAAGTAACTCCTGACAGTCACTACAGAAGAGGAAGTGTCACCTCCATCTGGAAGAGCCTCTGAAAGAGCCTCAGGACGTCTCATAAACACCACTGAAAGAGAAAGCAATTTTACACTAAACTTGGTCTCTATAGAATCTGTCCCTCATTGCATTTATGGAAGAAATTAACGCACCCAACACAACAATTTGCTGATCCACAAAGGAGTTGTAATCTTACATAACTGAACGCAAGTTCACCAAGTCACGCAGAATTTTTCACTAAAAGAATGGCGTCTGCATAGACCTACCTTCGGGGAATCTGGGATACAGCGGGCACGGGGGGGCTTGTATAGCGAGATTTGTTAGGACCTTCATTCCAAGGCTCTGTCAGAGTGACAAGTCAAAACACAAGACAGATTAAGTCAATGATTCCACTCATGTCCATGAAGTCATAAAATAAGTTCTCTACCTTGAAGGTTGTATAGGCTTCATTTGTAGGAGCAGTGTAGGCAGGATCTCTGACTAAAGCTAGACGGGGTCGAAAACCTAGACACTCTGGTTCATCCTGAACATTGTAAGGGTAACCCGTTAGTGATCGCACAGGGAGCAAGTCAAACACCTGGAAACACGAAAAAAGCCATATTGAAAAAGACATCTGAAATAAGCCATAATGCAGTGCGACACTATAACTCTCATGAGTATTAAATGAGGCGAGAACAAATACAAAAAGGATAGCAGTCCTTCGTGGTAAACTGCTGCCACACAAAAATAAAATTCAGGCTGGCCTCTCATTCTTAAAGTGCATTTCGGTGGTAAACGAACAGTCCTGGTAGGAAAGTTTAGGGGGGATGCTGCTGGAAAAAACAGCAATGCAAGTTTGAGAGGAGCTCCCGACAAATCTTGCAATAACAACAAGTATCCCGCCGGTGGCTCATTGGCTGAAATTTTTACATATTCGTTTGTTGACATGGCTTTTTTTAATGCCAGACTAAGACTAATGACAGACTGTTGATCCAAGTTTGGTTCAGGATTGAAATTCATTATTGGCTATCAAGTCTAATATTTTAGTAGGCCTACTCATAAACACCTTATAGATCTCTTATTTAAAGAGTCATGCAAGATTTGTACCTTAATATAACAGCTTCAAGAGGCATCAGGCCGTGAGTGCAGAGACACAGAGAATGGGGACGTAAGTTTGGCATAGAGCCTATTTAAGCACACCAGTGTCAACTAATAGTTTCACAAATGTGTCAAGTTAGTTTGCAAAACCACATTGGCTAGCAAGCTAAAAAGTTAATGTCAAGCTCTGATCATAATAGTTTTGTCCAATTGATCTATCAGGATTACTCATTTTAAAGCTGAAACTGAATGTCTGTC
This sequence comes from Cyprinella lutrensis, assembly GCA_027497675.1. Taxonomy (NCBI): domain Eukaryota; kingdom Metazoa; phylum Chordata; class Actinopteri; order Cypriniformes; family Leuciscidae; genus Cyprinella; species Cyprinella lutrensis. The sequence continues at coordinate 4,008,427 of JAOTRC010000001.1, read as the reverse complement.
AAGACCAACAAGAATTTCAATCAACTGCACATTGATACCATTTTGGCACTCAGGCGTCTTCCTGGCTCCAAGATCCGGATGCTCTGATCTACAGCACTGATGCCACACAGAGATCCTGCTTTAGCAGAGACCGTCAGAACATTTTTCTCCGCAGGAACAGCCGTAGCAGGAGAGAACTTTAGAGACACCTGGAACAAAAAACACTCTGTAGGACAAGTTACCATTCCAAGTCACTTAAACTAAAAGATCCCAGTGCACATACTTGGTTTGGGAGACAAGTTTCGGTCTCAAACAAAGCACTACCAACAACCACATTCTCACTGGGCAGAACGCAGTAGACCAGAATCTGCACTTCTGGAGCCATATCGCCCCTGAGAGATAGCTGGAACGACACCGAGCCACTTGTGACGGTACTATAAGCCCTCGCTTTGACCGTCTCAAATCCATGGAGGACGATCACTCCTCTGGACAAGACCTGACAAAAGGCAGCCAGATATATAAAACATGTTCCTAATAAAATAAGATACAAGTGATGTCCACTCACCATATAGATGATGTCAGTTCTGTAGTCACCAGCCTCTCCAACAAAAGAATACTTCACTGTCACTGGAAATGTAGCACCACATTTGAGCGGCTGCTCGAGCTTCACTATAGTCAGTTCACTAGATGGGTTACTGGAGGAATCAGGTTGGAGAAGCTGAACAACCCTTGTATCTGTAGTGAAGTATGGCGATTTGTAACTATTACCAACCACTGCAGTCACACTTGCCTGGGAACAACAAATTAAATTAGTTTCTTGTAGGAGTAATTAAGATGTCTACATCTCAAAATACAAAGAGCAAATCGTACCACCAGATTGAGAGCAGCTTTAGGAAGTTTAGCAGTGTTGAGGGAGAATGTGGCCAGTCCATCCTGGTTTGTGGTCAGATCCATCAGCACTTTATTGGGCCAGCTGTTCCCATCCAGGAGATAAACCACTTTGTTTGCAATTGGAGTACCATCAAAACGAGACACTGAGATCTGTTGGAATGATCAAGATTAGGAAAGGGAACCAATGACAACTTGTACAGCACAATTTAAAACAGCTGTTTAAAAAAATCCTTAAGTTCACAAAGGAACTTTAAAACACATAAGAAACAAAATACAAGGTCACAAACTTTACAAAACAAGATACAGTGTTAATCAAAAGTCTTAGAAATTAAGTTTTCAATCTGGATTTTAAAATCAGAAGAAATGGAGCTCATCTTAAGCTAATAGTTAAAGTATTCCAAAGCCTTGGAGCAGAGATGGAAAACACTCGATCTTCCCAACCATTGTGAAGGCTTCTGCAACAGGAAATAAAAATTTATTTGCCTTTCCATCAATCACTGATCCAGGTTCAAAATATTCCGGGATGTCCACAAACTTGACTTTGCCAACTTCAAACGTAATGGACACTGTTGCAGATTTTGACATCACTACATCTGAAGAAGAGAAACAAACTGAATAAACCAATCCAGTTCATTCACATGACATTAGTTCAGAGCAGCCAATAGCTCACCTGTTCCCTCCTCAGTGACGTTCACACTTACAAAAAAAGTGTCTTGCATATTATTTTCAAATTTGGTGCCAAAAAACACTGTTGTATCGACAGTTAGGAAGACGCATCCAGTGGCGTTCATCTGGTGGCAGAAAAAAGAATCACATTAAATTCAAGCACAAGAAAAACCCTCCACTGTGAGGCAGGAGACAAACCTTTGCAGTTTTAGTCAGGCAACGACGGGTCAAATCAGGAACTGCAGCGTATGAAAACGGCTCACGGCACACTTCCACCAAGGCTTGGCCAGGTACAGGTTGGCCATATGTGTATCTGAGAAACACCACAAGGACCATAGTCAATAATTACCCAACCACAAGATAATAAATATCTGTATGTTTAACTCACTTGGCACAAGCCTCAACTTTCAGTCCCACATCTCCAACACTGTACATCTGCGGTGTGTTTACGGTCACATCAAACTTGGGCAAAACTAAGACAAAAAAAAATGCTGTAAGACCTCAAGTCTGTCGTTGTACTGTTGCACATATTCACATCAACTTACCGTATTTTTTCACCTCAAAAACATGGGAGACCATTTGGTCACCAATAAAAGCCTTTAATGTGTACATCCCCATCTGAGCCTCTGGGTTTAACTCGTGAGAAAGCTGCAATATCCAGTCCGTTGAGGAAATGTTTGTCCACTGACCAATCCGGTTATTGTTATTGTCCTATTAAAACAGTAACAGTTTAAAAACAGCAAAACAAAATGAACAAAGTGGCAGCTGCTCCATTCAAAAACTTGCACCAGATCAAATTCTCACCTCCACCACCACCAGACTGTACTGAAAGACAAAGAAAGGAATACAACAGTCATTGTAGAGATTTGCAAAATCGTGCAAGTAAAAATAACAATAAATTAGCATTTGTTCAATTTGATCCTTACCATCTGATCAAGAGGCACAAATTTATCATCCATGGTGACAACTCTGAAATTCACTGTAATAAACGCATAAATGCATTATGCAATTAAAAATCAGAACTTGGTTGATTGAGAGGTGTAGAAATTTCATTACGCTACAAGAATCATTCACAGCTCACCTGTTTGTCCTGGGTTGTAGATGGGTTTGTCTGTTTGGATGAAGGTCAAAGGCAAGTAACGTTTGAACATGACTTTCCTCTCATCAGACGCCCTGAAGACCTTCCCTTGAACTTCTACCTTCAGCATCTGAACAGATTCTCCATCCACTTGAGGAGCCTGTAGGGAAACTCATTTAACTTCACAATCAGAAAAAAAATATTCAGTCTCATGATAACAGACCTGGAAACTAAAGCAGCGGTGAAATGGCCTTGAAGACACTTGCTGCACAAGTCGAGTCGTCCTTTTGTCATCAAGCAGAGAAACAGTCATTGTGAGACGCCCTTGGGGTTTCAGAAGACTTGCACACAATTTGGCGTCTGATCCAGATTCAATCACTGCAGGAAACGTCACCATAAATAACCTGTGTAAACATCATGAAGTTTAGGTTCAGAGACTGAAGGAAATCAGGTCCGATTATTTACATGATTTAACATTCACAGAAAGTGGCCATCACAGGGTTGCCAGGCCTGTGCATCAAAACAAGCTTGACAGCCAATCAAACAAAAATGGGCCAAAGCGGTTCTCTCCATCAGCAAGTGGGTTGAAGTAACAAACATGGGTTGGTCATCTTGGTGGTAAAAGCTTTTAACCTTATAAAAACTTAAAGTCAAAAACATGTAGGAAAAGCTCAGATTTGGCAACTGTGCCAGTGTCACAAAATAAGAGCACAAGACGGCCATTTTGTTCAGAAATATGAGGAACTATAACTCCAACAACACACAAACTCAATTAAACATTGAATTGTAATTGGAAAAACCCCCAAAACAAAACAACGTTAATGAACAGCAGTTTGGTGGGTCCCATTCATCCTTTGACCACTTGATAAGAAAAAGAACAACAAGATTAACTTTTACTGAACGTTTTAACTGCATCATTCTGCTTAGATTAAACGTTCGGCCAGTGTTCACTTCAAAGCCCATTGCACTTACGGCTTTTTCTGTCCATCAGCGGCAAAGAGGAAAAGGGCTAAAATGAGCCCTCTCCAAACACAAATCTCCTTCACAGCCATGAAGAGCAATCATCTAAGACTAGACAGAACTCAAGAGTCTCCTCCACAAACCCTGCACCACTTCTGTTGAGACCCACACTGTTCTACAGCTTAACTCTAAATCAGCTGCATTGATGCCAGCGTTATTTAAACGCTCTTAGTAATTCAGAACAGGTTGATTCATCACTCACAGGCAATCAGGATGTCTTTAGGGCGGAGCCCAGGGTAATTAAAGTATCATTTCACCCATTTAACATTAATCTTTATTTAAAGTGGATCGTATATGTAGTAGAAATGTAAAATATTTTTTTGGAATTTGGTGCCCTCTTGATAGAGAAAAAGACAGATAATAACCGAGGGGTGCATTTGTATGTAAGAGAACAACTCCCACATTGCACCACATAGCACAGCTCAGCAAGCTACACCCACTAATCTGGAACAGCGCAAACAGAGATATCACTCTTCCGTCTACAAGGTTAACATTAGCTGTCACCTGAGTTTGAAATTCATTTCACAAAAATGTCTAGTTAGTTGGCTGCGATGAGCAGGACGATCGAGGGCGAGGGACGTAAGAGTGATAATGAAAGACATCTGTAAGGCACGCGTTGGTCTCTCGTCTCTCACGGAGGAGCAACAACGGCAGATCGAAAGAGAAACAGGCCTGATTTTATGATATGGTTTTTTTATTGCTGTGTGTAACGTTACAACAGTGGTCAATGAGGGGCTGCTGGTTTATACTTTAGTTTAAAGTATAACGTTTCAGGCACGATACTGTGTGTGTGAGTGAGTGTATTTGTGTGTAAATAATGGAGTGCATGGACATTGCCTCTTCGTAACTGGTTTGCGGTTGTAGCACTCTCCATTTAACCACTCGTTCAGTTCCCGAACCACCTTTCTTCATGATGTAATTGTTATCCTCTTTGTCACTGCGATATCAGTGCTTTGTTAGCACAACGGAGCTAGCTAGCAAAACAAACCCAGAAAAGAAGAGAGTTGCATCGACGGTAGAGTTTAGGATGTAGAGCGGAAACGGCTCATAAACTTGTGTGTACTAATGCCTCATTCCAGGCAACCTGTATCCCGTGTTTTTTTCAACCTTTACCTGTGAAAGTGCAGTGTAACGGCAGTCATGCCCGTGACTTTCCACCAGTGAACTCGTACTAGATCGATGTACTCCCAGTTACAAGCTTTGATTTCACATAGCCCGCGAAACCATACAAAATAACAATGGCAGCCCCTACAGATGCAGTGTTTCTGCAGGCAGCACACGGTTAAAAAACAAATCAATTTATGTAGTTCAAACTAATACCATTTATAGAATAATAATATAGAAATTCAGTCAAACGCAAAATGATGAAAGCATACTTGTCTGACTTGTAGTCAAACATTGATGACTGCTCGCTTGAGATTTTTGACTGCAAGAACCTGAATGCAGAGAACGTTCTTCAGTGGCTTCTCCTTATACAGCACCCTGTTGTCCCGATCATTTTGAAACTATACTAGTCTCCTACTAAGGACTGTAAGGTAGGACTGCTGGAGCCATCCAAGCTGAACACTTGGAAGAGCCACCACTGGCTCCATGGTCATAAAACAAACAAATGATTAAACTCTCAGATATGGCTTGATTGCACTCGTGTTTGGTAGTCAGAGGCACCTGGGTGGATGAAAAGCCTCCATAGGGATTCTGCTGGGTCATCACCCAGTTTACAATGCGGTTAGCATAGCCCAGATTAGCCGTTGTGAGGGATTCAACTGTGAGAGCCGCTAGCAACACGAAAGAGCTGATCTCCACCACCAGAGAATCACTAGATGTTGTCTGAGAACAATGGAGTCAGTGGATAGTGGATAAAGTTGATGCCAAAGAATTGAGTAATGAGTTGGTAATGATAGGATCCTGAAAATCAAAGCAAGTGTCAGACTAAAGTTGTGCAAACGCCAACTGCTGTGATTGGCTGACATGTTCACATTTGAAAAAGCTACAATTACATGTGGAAATCTCTCAAATGCTTTCACTGTGTTTTTATAATTAAAGCTATCGAGATTAACAAAAAGTAGGACGTTTTTAAAGTATTTAGATGACAGTCAGTTGATTACACGAAATTAAAAGATATCAAGGCAATTTTTACTTACGAATACTTTTACCAAATAAACAAAAACGCAAACACAATGTGAATACAGTAAGAGCTTCATTGTGCAGTGTAACATCATTATTGATGACAAGTTCTGGCAAGTGTCCTGCATACATTTCAGTTTAAATAAAATTATTTTCATCCTACGAGAAATGTGAAATTGTTATTTTAGTCACCGTCTTGATTTAAAGGCGCATAAAGATTATTGAACGATTGCCTGAACTTGATTAATTACTTCCTTGAGTGATGTTGCTGGCAAATCCAGATTGTACATTTTTTTTTTCTGCAAAGCCTGCATAAAAAAAACCCTGAATTACCAAACACTGCAATGCACTTTCCTTTCCTATCTGGAAGGTAATGGTTTTGATCCTTTATTCTCAAGTAACTATTCACTAACACTCCAGTGGGCGAGGCCAAAGGAGCAGAGATGTACCCTGCGTTCCAAACCACATACTTCCGTGCTATATAGTAGAGGAAAAGAGTAGGCGAGCAAAAAAGTACGTTCGAATCCTCAGTATTCATAAAAGAGTAGGCGAGAATAGCATAGCAGATGTCCGGTTTGCATTTATACTCAACTAGATTTGGCTATAAAGTACCTACTTTTTTAGCGCTCATTGAGTAAGTACTTATTGAAATGAAGTACCTACTCATTGAGTATGCGGTTTGGAACGCAGCCAATGAGACTACCCTACCCTACCCCACACCTAAACCTACCTATCACAGCATGTGTTATATTAACGATAATGGGCGCCATGTGCGTAGTATAGCGCCGTTTTGTCATATAGCATCACCTATATGACACTAAAGGATGAGAATGTGTTGGTTATTTCATTACAAATCCTGCTGATAGATCCTCGCCATTGCCTGCTTTCTGCGTCTTTCTTACAAACGCCTGATGAGTAATTCATGCAGCCTTGAAACAATGAGCATGATTCTCCTCTTTAACAACCCATCACCATTACTACAGCATGAATAAATACATTCTTCAGCAACTGAAGGTCAATGAGTAATTCCAAGTCCACAAACGGAACCTCAAACCTTTGCCGTTTAAAGTCTGCAAATGTGCGATCTTGTAAACATAATATGTGATAATTGCACTGCACTTACAACTGAACATGAATTATGCATGTTTTCATAATTTTGAAAGCCAATTGTGATACATTATGCACCTGCCATTGCAATTAAGTCACCATTAACTGCTTGTCTGCAACAAATATTTTAATCACATCATTGCCATGGCAATTTTCTAAATTGTAAACCTTATTTTACTGAGTCAGCCTCTGAAGCTTCACTTAAGTAATAGTTAAACTTAAGTAAAGAAAAATAAACACAAACTAATGTGTATCAAAAAAGAAAAAAGACTAAAGATGTATCAAAATAACTCTAAAAACTACCCTTTCCGTTATTGTTATTATTATTTATTCATTCATATATTAAATATTTTGCAGTATGAGAGAAAGTGAGGTACCAAATATTATATGAGAAGTGCAAAAAGAAGTATAGAATATGAATGTGGAGTGGAATGGCTTTTACCAGACTGATGAGGAAAGAGACCACACGACACCATAATTAATCTCCGATTCCCAGCATGCATGCTTTGTTTGAATTGATGACTCATTTCTTTAAATAAAACCTTTACATAATGCAATCGAGGGAACAAATTTAATAGTGACCCCAAATTAGCTGAGAGGCTGAGATTTCACTCCCCAAATTATAGCAATCCTTTGCGATCCTTTGCATGAGTTTAAGATGACATGAGCTCATCACTAAACTAGTAGCTTCATCAGCACTTTATTTAGAAGTTGAGTGATTCATACATGTACACATCTACTCTTAAAAATGTGCAGGAAGAAAGCTTTGCTGATTTACTCTGTATGATGCCGTTTACCATTCCGATGCCTTCAGACGTATTGTAATGAAATATATGAAGAGTAGAGATAAACGCAGGCCCATTTAACCAGACTAAGGAGTTTTTTAAAGGTGCCCTTTAATGTGAAATTGAATTTATGTTGGCATAGTTAAATAACAAGAGTTCAGTACATGGACATGACATACAGTGAATCTC
>JAOTRC010000001.1:3739069-3751551 GCA_027497675.1 Cyprinella lutrensis | reverse complement strand
AAGTTTGATAAAAATTATCATTTTAGAAGAAAATTTCAAATGGCACTTAGAGGCTTTTGCATCTGAACTCTTCATATGCTTATTTTGGGAGGAGAAGAACTTGCGCCCAATCTTCCACTGACGGGGTTTTAAAAGGCAGTTTTGCACAGGTTCTGCGTAATCTAGGTTTTCTACACACACTTTTGGGATGAGACCGTTTTATACATGAGGCCCTGGATGTTCATTAGTCATGACGTGTCACGTTTGCCCAAAACCAACTGATGGTCAGCAACACTTCTGAGAAAATGTTCTGTCGGCCGCTGAGACAAAGCGTGAACTTTTCAGCAAACATGTTCAGCTCTTTTTAGAGGAAATCAGGCAAACCTTCTTCCCAACTGTGACACAGGGTTTAGTGCTGGTTTGCTGTCTCGGGGTCTGGACACCTTCAGTCTTTGAGAGATCCATGAATTTAAAAGTGTATCAAGACATTTTACAGGATTTCAGCACAGCAGTTCATGACTGTAAGATTTATTGAGGTTTGGTGATGCAACGAGACAATGAAGAAATCCACTGAAGAACTTCTGAGTCCTGAAGGTGGCGTTAAACCGACTGAGATGTTTTGGCACATCTTAAAGTCGACAGTGGTTTCAAGACAAGACAGAAAAACTGATAAACGTAAGCACGTCTGTCGGGAGGAATCAGTGTTTCTGCTGAAGGAGAATCTAGTTACTGAACTCAAGGGTTCACTTACTTTCTCCACTGTGATTGTACTGTACTTTTTGTGTGTTACTTTAGTCAGATTGTGTTTGTCTGTAATTGTGAGTTATATTAAGATCAGATCACATTTAATCAATGCAGAAATGCAGATATTTTCAGTGGGTTTCTAAACTTGTTCTTGATCATCAATAACTTGTCATGATTAATGTCTGTTTATGTTTCAGGATCTGTGAATGAGTCGGTGTCTTGTTCGGCTCTTTATTTCCTGAGACCTCTCCTGTTGCTCTGGGCGGCTCCGTATATTAATAAGTTCACAGGTAAGACTCATTTCATCAGTTTATTAAACTAGATCAGGGAATAAACCTCAGATATTTAATAGTAATGTGAATGATGAAATGAAAGAAAATTGCATAAACCTTGTTTTATTGTGTTGCTTTTATATGATATTGTGACTGTGATAATTATGTTTTCTGTTTAACAGGAAAGATTCAGACATGGATTAAGGAATACAGTTATGTTGCAGAATATGTTGTTTTCTCACTTGTTGCTTATTCAGGTAAACAAATACAAATGACAGTCAGCCATAATTATCACAAAAACATTAAATTGCACATTAAAAGTTGAGCAAAAATTGTGTTTGTCAGAATTTATATATATTTATAAATCTGAATATTGTGTAGCAACATCAGTGTGACATAAATCATAAATCATCAGAGCATTGAGCAGCTCTACATGACGCATGATTTATGTGTGTGTGACCGATCACGTGTTCAGTGAATCTCTGTATGTTTACTCAATCACATTTCATGATCTTATTAAATATACCCTGATCTACAATAAACAAAATCAACTCAAAAAAGTGAAATCACAGACAAATTTCATCATGAAATGATGTTTCCTTAAACAACAACTAATTCATTCCTGGACAGTGATGACCTCACTCTTGGTCCACAGCCAGTGTTTTGCTGTGTTTGCAGTCGAATGTTTAGTTTCACACACACACACACACACACACACACACACACACACCCACACCCACACACAAATGCACATACACACACACACACACGCACAGACACGCACACACATACACACAGACATACACACACACACACGCGCATGCACACACACACAGACACGCACACGCATACACACAGACATACACAAACACACACACGCATACACACACGCTCAGACACGCACACACATACACACACACACAGCCATACACACGCACAGACACGCACACACACACACACACACACACACACACACACACAGTTACAGTCACATACACGCACACTTTTACACGCTCTCAAACACACTCTCTCATACGTGCACACATACACACAAACACACCCTCACATACATGTGCGCACACACGCACACTTTTACACACTCTCTCTCTCTCTCTCTCTCTCAAGAATAACTCCAGTGTCATTGTAACTAATATTTACTCCTTGTATTTGTGTATTTTATGAAATACATTAATCTCTGTTGTTGTGTTTCCGCATGTTTTGTGTCGTGACACACTTGTCGTATGAGCAGCACAAAGGTCACAGGGTCATGGGGTCAATGTTACAAACAGACTGAAAACACTCTGAACTCTGATTATAACAGAGACTGTCAGTGTGAATTACAGTAAACGAGAGATTTAAAACATCAGTTAAATAACAATAGTTTTGTCATTCTTCTTGTCTGTATTTATAGTTTGATTGTGTTTCTATTTGATAATATTTGTTTTTGTCTCTTTCTTTCAGCTCTTTTTAAAACTGCGTGGCAAAAACTTCTGAGTTATGCACAGTTTGACAGAGTCGTGATCATAGTCATGTTTTCAGTAGTGTTTCTGTCCTGTTTCTGCAAAATCATTTACTGTAAGTATTTCTGTCATTTATCCCCATCCATCACCAGAAACCAGCGACTCACTGAGTGAACGAGTGAAAGTGTGTGTATCAGATCCACTAAGTGAACATGTGTGTATCAGACTAACTGAATGACATGTGAATGTGTGTATCAGATCCACACTGATCTCAACATCATTCATGACTCTAATAATTTAAATACATGAATATATTCAGATCTGGTGTTATTAGCAGAAATAATAAATATTGATCTTTTCATTAGATTTCATAATATTTTTTTATTTGAAACATGAAGGGTTGTTTTAAAGTTATTAAATGACATCATTACTGTTATCTATAATATGTATATATTAAACTCTCAGTCACATGATGATTTGTTCAGTTCTTCTGCTTTTATTGTTGATTTTATTGGTTGTTGTTGTGAATTGTGTCATTATAGTTATTCAAAACTGAATCAAATAATATCTTGATAAGTGTAAATGTTTCTCCTGCAGTTTTAGTTACTCAGATTGGAAAGAAAACTGGACGGATAATAAAAATATTCGGCATTGTGGCTGATATGATCTTTGATATTCTGCCTACTTTACAATTCATAATCCTCTTCTACACGTTTGGATCTTCTGGAACAGGTGATTCATATTCATAATGAGTTCAGAGTTCATCTGGGTTCATATTATTGATAATTCAACACATTTGTATATTAGTGTCACTTTAAAACACTCATTATTCATGAATCTGATGTTCATTATGATTTACTGTAATCGTACATGTGTTGATGTCTTTAATATACAAGACATTAATAAACATTAATATACTTTCTCTCCTGTTTTTAGGGTTCATCATTGTTGTCATTTTACCAGTGTTCATGATGATGACCAATGAATCATGGTTTTACAGATGCTATAATAGACTCGACTGTGAGTATTTGATGAATCTGATCTCTGTGTAACTGTATTAATATCTCAGTTTTGATCATCAGTGATGACAGAAACACGTTACAGTGGATCTGAACTAATTCACTGAAACAAACTGATGTAACAAGTTTCATCTTCGATTCCTGTAATCAGGGACACTTACAGAATCATCTACTTCATTACTTGTGTCACACATATATGTTTCTAAGACAATATTATTTATTTTTCATAGGATACATTTACAGCATGAGTTATGAGTTATGTCTGTTCGTGAATCTGTTTGTGATCTGCAGTCGGTGGTTGATGATGTCAGAGCACATCCGGTTTCTAGTTTAGCTATGACCTGCCGCTCCAGTATATAGTAGGTGGATGTTAGGGTGTTGCTATGCGGTTGCTAGGGTATTCTCGGTGGTTGTTATGCAGTTGCTAAGCTATTCTGCTATTCTGAGTGATTGCTAGATGGATGGATGGATGGATGGATGGATGGATGGATAGATAGATAGATAGATAGAATGGAAGCTTGAGTCTAATGGGCTTCTCACACACACACATGGTCACACACACACACACAGCTGCAGTTTCAGAAGAGAGTTTGAGTTGTTATTGTTGTGATTTTGTCATGTGATCAATCAATAGTAAAGAACTGAAACATCTGTTGTGTTTTCAGGTGTTCAGCTCATAAATATTAATCTGTATATGGATTTGCTGTTTTTAGTAACTTCATCATCACTGCTGATCAGATCAATAATAACTTGTATTCATTAATCTGTCAATAACAGTCGCTGGTTTCTGACTCTCTGTTGAAGGAGAAATGATGAATCTGATCACTCAGAGATTTGGATCATGATGATCAGAGTTCAGATGTTTCTCTGTTTTCATCTTCACATTGAGTGTTTATTCAGTTTAACCTGATCAGCTTTATCTCTCTTTCATGAAAACATTCTCACACTCCCGTTTTTTTCAGGTTCACGTTCAGTCATGAGAACAGTGATGATGATCTTCACAGTAGTGATGAATGCAGTGATGATCGGTGTTTACATAACGACACTGGAGAAAACAACAGGTATGATGATAGTTTAATCATGTTTGGAATTACAACACATCATTGATCAAGCAAATATATGTTTATTTTACAAAGTGTTTTCATGGTAAAGTTCATTAACTTGTCAGAGTCGTGCCACAGATCAGGATATATAAAAGTTGATCTCCCCCTCTGTCTCTCTCTCTCTCTCTCTCTCTCTTTCTCTTTCATTCACCCTCTCTCGTTCACCCTCTCAATTAAATTAAATTCAAATTAGCTTTATTAGCATGACTATATATTACATTATTACATTAAGATATTATTACATATAAATAATAAAACAAAACATCAAAGTATAGATCATGTCATATAGTAAATAGATGGATAAATAAACACAATCTATCCTAATGAGTAAATGCAGTGGGTCTCTAGTGAATTCGCTGTCTCTGGCGTTAACACACACTAGTGCAGCTGTATTATCAGCTTCTCCCAGTAAGAAGGACATTTCTTCAGCGTCACTCAGTTCACAGAATGATGGGATCATCGTTTCAAATCTGGGCAGAAACGTTTCTCTTATATTGATATATTTATAGCAGAAAGTGTTTCTCATCGTTTGTGCTGTAGATCCTCTGCTCTCTCTCTGTCCACACACACACACACACATACACACACACACACACACTGCACGTCTCTGCTGGAAGAACGCGGTTCTGTGTTGCTGATTCTCACTGCACTTTTGCTGTTGCTGTACAGAGATGTTATAATATCAAATGTTTTTCTGCCGATGCGAATTTGTAGGATTTTGTACAGAAGACCATCATGACCAATTGAGTCAAATGCTCTTTTTAAATCTACAAAACGTGCAAATATTTCCATTTATTTGTAATTGATGTTGTTGATGAGCGTGTGGAGGGAATAGATGTGGTCGGACGTGCGCAGTTTTAGTAGAGAGCCAATCTGTGCTTTATTTAAAATGTTGTGTGATGAGATGTGTGAGACGATGCGTGTGTTTATGATCCTGTGGACCAGTTTTCCTAAAGCACTGCTCACACTGACGAGTCCTTCAGGCCCGCTCTCAGGACCACGACACCAGATTAAATCATTTACCCTGAGTTTGAATCATGCTGAGTTTAAGCATTTCATTACTAATGTGATCTTGTCCACATGCTTTCTTTAGTTTAAGATTTTTAGTATGTTCTAATATTTCAGATATTGTTATAGATGTATCAAATGGATTTTGATTTTTTTTATTGTTTTCTCCAATTCTTCTAGTGTTTTCTTTATTTTACTCTGAGGTTTGTTAATGTCAGCCGGATACATTTTTTGACATCGATTTTAAAGAAAGGCTTTGTAATGAAGTGGACACACTCAATGTCTCCCGATATATTGCTCATCTCATCTTACTCATGCGGTTCACTTTTCATATTAATCAACATGGATGAAAAAAAATATTATAATAGCCTATTTTAACAAATATAAAACTAAATGTGCTTATTTAATGGCTACAACACGTATAATAGGCCTAAAGACTCTGTACGAATTTCTGCACAATCATTTAATTCTGAATTTTGCACACACAGCTGAAAGGCAAATGTTTGGGCATAGTAAAACATATCTGCAACATTTAGTCCACAGATAATTGTGCGTGCATTTATTAAAAATGATAGTAAAATCATAATAAAGTAGTAAAGTAACTATATTATGTACAAAAAATCAGATATGCCCAGAATATGAACGCTACTTGTTTAATTACACATTATGCATTTTCCTCCCATTATAAGAACGCTTATGTGGCTTAATGCAGATTAGATGTGTGAATGTGAAGATCTTATGTCAAAATAACAAGATATGTCGAAATAACAACTTAATATTCAATTCAATTTTATCTGTATAGCGCTTTTCACAATATCAGAATACATTCACTTAATATCTTGAAATAATAAGATAAGTTTCACCTTGCGGTTCAGTGCTTCAATACAGCCTGAATATAATTGCCTCCAGAAATCATTTTTGGGTCATTTGGTCTTTCTTGGGGCACTGCAAGCCCCTCCCTAGACGTGAACAATGGTTTGTTTCTACGGGGGTGCTTGCGGGTGCTAAATCACAAATGATTTCATTATGCTTTCATGTTTAATGCATTTAATTGGCTGTCCTTTCATGATCATGATATAGGTGAAGCTGTCTCTTTAATCTTTAATTCTCTTTAATTGTCCACTTTCATCCCACGTAGGATTTCATTAGCTGACTTTCTGAGACGGGGCTTATGGGTAGCCTAAAAATATGAATTTTAATCATGAACATACGAAATTGGCGAGATCATAACAAGACGAAATGACACCGTCTGCCGATGACAGCAGTGAACCCTGCCCTACAACCTCACTCTCACCACATGACCCCCATTCAAACACCGGCGTTAAGGGATAAATCCCAGCAAGTGCCGCGGCCTTCTGAGGGGAGATGAATTATAAGATACTGTATCTCTATTAGATATTAGATAGAGGGGGCGGTGCCGAGATCATGTGCTAGCCATCCTTGATTTGGAATGTCAACGATCAACCCAAATAACTGCCACTCTTTGAATTGTGTTGTTTATCATCTCTCAGTGAAGATACAGTTGGTAAAAATTTTAAAATATGACTTTCACTGATTTCTTTAAAATTCCACACTTCCAAAATGTCACAAAAAATAAATAAATAAATAAAATAAAACAAAAAAAAAATCTGTGCTGCTCTTTCAAACAAAAAATCTGGCAATTGTCCAAAGAGAGATCAATTATAGCACTGTTTATTTACATGTCTTGACCTCACTTTTCCTGGAAGTTTTCCTTTAGGCCTAGTTATTGCTGTTTGTTGCTTGATGTTATCCTTTCCAACATGTTCATCCTCTTCTGCAGAGGGTTATCCTGTGAAAAAAAGTCCAGATTCAACAAAATCTTGGTTTAGATGTTTTTGTATGTTGATTAATCTATTTTTTTAGATTGTTGGCAAACAAATCTTATTTTTCTTGCAATTTATCTGGAGAATTTATCCTCACACTGTCCTGTAATGAAGATAAACGCTTGTAATATAAATAAGACACTTGTGTAAGAAAGTGAAGTGATTGTTTATTTGATCTGATCATGAACAGATCCTATCGGATGGGGCTGTGTGCTGGTGTTTCTGCAGATACTCTGGACTCTTGTGAAGTTTACAGATGAGGATTATTTCGATTTAGATTTTGATGAAGGTACAGTATTGATCATCTTCATCATCTTCTCTGTTTGATGTTTTTCTACATCAGTTTTGGTTCATGTAGAATTAAATACTTTAGTAGATGATGATATTAAACAATGCAGGGCCAGTAATATTAATATTAAGCAGTTTTGTGTGTTTAGAAGAGTCATAAAACACCTGTCCCTGTGTCTTAATTCAGTTTTAATTGTTATAAATCTAGAAACGGCTGACAGACGCAGTGAACTGGATGAGACCATCATCAGTTTTGTTGATTGATCTCATTAATTAACAGTAATTAATTAATTAAAGATCATAATAAAATAATCAATTATCATGATAAAATATGAATAATTGATCAACACAATGGTTTAAGATGATGTATCTCAGATGAGCTGTAGAAGAACGAAGGACTGAAATCAATCATATCATACTGATTACACAGATTTAATACAGTTATGAGAAATTAAATAAAATCAAGCAAACAAATCATAAATCTTTTTAAATGTGCATATTTATGTTCAGTTTTTCGGTATCTATGATTTTCAATAATTTTCTCTAATACAATTATAATAATGAAATGTTAATTAATTCAACTAAAAATAATTCTAGTGAGTATTTAAACATGTAATGTCCCTGAAGGTAAACTGATTATAATCTGCATTGTTTGATCTTCATATTAAATGTTTATTACAGGTTTTCCCCGTTATGTCCTCGTGTATGTGTTTGGATCAGTGTGTGTTGTTTTACTCTCCTCCGCTGCACTAATAACTGAACTGATCCTGAAAACAGGTGAGGGAACAACACTTATAATAAACACCATGGTTAATACATCAAGATTACACTTGTATTAATAAGAAGTAAAATCTTTTTCTTTAAGATTTTTAAGAAATCACCTGTAATTGTACAAATATAGATTGATTTCATTTCTCCAAACAGTGATGATGATGTTCTGGTATTTTTCAGTGAATGGTGATCGTACGGTTGGAGATCTGAGATTCATCATCTTCCCGGTTGAATGTGTCTTTGCCGTGTCTGTCGTGATATCAGCATTTTTTGCATCCCGTGAGTATAAAGCAGAATAGTTTCCATCACACAAGCTGATCTTCATGTGTGTTTCCTCACGTCACAATCATTTACTTCAGAATAAACACAATCATCAAAAATAAACAATCAATCCTTTCATTTCCTGATTCACTCACACACAGATTGTGTTGTGTTGTGTGTGTGTGTGTGTTGATTTGCTGTAAAGCTGCTGTTTGATTGACAGTGTGTTTAGAGTTTATTAGCTGAGAGACTCAAACACACTTCTCATAGGTGTATCCCCTAAAGAAAAGAAAATTTATTTCCCATATATGTATGATCAATATATGCAATGGTTTAACAGTATATTTGAATATATACAGAATAATTTATTATGTTAATATTTTACAATAATAAGGAATTGCCGCTTTTCACATATTGAAAGATATGTGACGATATATTTACTAATATATCATAATGTCGGCTATATAATTTTATATTCAGTAAGACACTTCTTAATGTATAGGTGTATATGTGATCAGATATGGTAATGCATGCAAGTAAAATATTGCAATACAGTTCAAATATGTTTATTTTTTCAGCTTTTATTTATTTATTGTTCTAAATAAAAATCATTAATTTATTCAAGTTTCTATTATTTGTCTATTTAAATGAAAAATGTTAATAAATGTACAAACACACCACACACACTAATGGCCAATAACTGTGATTTATTTAAAGTCTTCTTTTTCTGAAAAGATAATTCCTAGCACTTGAAGCTCGCACAACGGTTAATAATTTTACAGTCAAATCAAAATATGTGTAAATGAGCCATTTTAGTTCTTCAGGTTGTAAAGGGATGTTTTATCTTTCAGAAATTTTTGCACATTTTCAGAGACAAGATGTGTGTTTTCACAATGCCATTGGCTCTTTTTCAACAGAAAAAAATAATGAGACCAAATCTGACGTAATGTTTTGAGAAAGAAGTGTATAAAATAAAGATGATTTTTCTTTTGACAAACATGCGTTTTAAATTATATCCCGTAGTGTTTAACATCAAGAAGTATTTTTTATGCAAAGACAAAAAGACAACAACAATACAAATAGTTTAAGCAGACATATACAGAGAAATATACCATTTAATTTAATATCATTTATATCCATTCAGTCTCTCTTAACAGTTAAAAATCCTCGAGAGCCCCATTAAGAGTGAAATCCTTTACAAAATCAGGCGTCTGCTGAGTTTCGCTGATCATAGTGAAGATGAACGACGGTTACAGAGATAACATCACAGATAATGAACCATCACAAGATAATCACATGACCTGAGAGACGTGGCCGAGTGTGTAGAGCACGTTCTGTAATAAACACACGGGGAAATGGTGATTATTTTCACCATTATTGTCCCAGACAGCCCAAATTCGGCTCACGTCTGGTGCACACTGAATCCACATGTACTGAGACGGTGTGTGTGTGAAGTGTTGAATCTGTGTGTCTGTTTGGTCTCTGCTCTGTTCAGATCATTAATTGGACAGAAGTTTGTGAGATCTATTTTTAAATTTGAAGAGGGTTGAACTTTTTTACAGTCTCTATTTAAATTAAGTGACAGAGGTTATTCAAATGATGTCGTTTTTTAAGGTCTATGTAAATGAGTGGAGTAATTTCATATAATTTGAGCTGAGAAAGATGAGAACAGATCCACTGATGTCTTTTCTCTGTTCTCACTTCACAGAGATTGCAAACTGTCTGGAGTCTTGTCAGGTTAGTGTCATTTATTTACTTACATTCCCGCAACATCAGGAGACGTTTAACTCCATACTGCTCAATTCTCCAGACGTATGAGGATGTGACCGTGTTTAAATAACGTGTGTTGCTCTAAACACAGGATTCAGCGAGAGCTAGACGAGAACGCAGATCTCAGCAGAACCCGAACGCAGAAGAAACACAAGAGATGAGACCTCTGAATTCAGTGTAGTCACAAACATGAGGAAAGTGTTTATTACAGATTCATCACCAACACTTAATACATTAAAGCTCAATGTAAAGCTGTGTTGAAACCACATGGATTGTGAAAGGCATAAAGTACAAAAATGACACCGACGGTTTGATCATGTGCTGACATTCATCAAGCTGAGTTCAGTGTAGTGACGTTATTCAATGTTAATGTAAATAGTTTTGCACTGTTTTCTTGTTTTTGTAAATATCTGTAAATATATGCAGTATTTTTTTATTGTCATAACACTTTTGCTTTTATGTGATGCTGATTTTACCTGTTAGCAAAGTTCACCGGTGTAAATAAATCAGAAATCTCAGACTGAATATTTAAACCTTCCTATTTCAGATCAGATCCTCCTTTATCACAATATATTATAAAAACATTGACACGTTCTGTTATTAACATTCAGAGAAACAAAGAAAAATAACATTATCCTCATGATTGCAGCAGTGGAGATTGAAGAGTTTGTATTTCTGCAATCTTTGAATGATTAAATATGTTTTTTAGATCAACGGCTGCAGATTGTCTGGTATTATCAGTAAAGTTCAGTTGATCTGCTGATATAGAGCTCAGATGGGGTTTTGTCTGATCCGAGAGCAGTGTTACAGTGTTCAGGCCTTTATTTCCTCAGTTCTGTGTTCATAGATCCATGAAAAAGCAAAATTGCATTTAAATAATAAATGTTAAAAGTATTTTCTATGGAAGTCTCCTATCTCTTCTGCTTGGTGTATCATCTGATATACAATAAATATGCTTGATTTGTCCAGGTTTCAGAAGTCTGTTATTACACAAGGGACCACAAAACAATTATTCATATTCATTTATTGATAAATTATACTATTATTTTTTTCTCTCTCTGATTGGTTGCTGATTGTCTATAGTTTCATCAAAGTGTTTTAGGATCTCTTGTCTTCATGTAATTCTATAAAAAATAAATAAATAAATAAAAGATTCAGATTTATTACCAATAAATTATTACTCGATAATGTGTGCTCCAGTGCACAAACAATTTGTGAAAATCTTGGATAGTAGAGTCAATTTTGCTTCTCCTAACATCTATAAAGTTATTCATAATATAAAAAATGGTGCATGTTGGACAAACTGAGAGCTGGAGATGAGAGAAAGACATGTAACGTTAACAGGATTCTAGTGAAATAGTTGTTGAGTAAAAACCACATTAGTTCTGGCAGACACTTAATTATTACATAAACTTCATTTTGTAAGGCAGCCGTCTTTTACTGTTCCACCTGAGCCAAAACTGTCACAGTGTATGTTCCCTTGTGTCCACTAGAGGTCCTCTTTCCCCACGGTGTCATTCACTTTAAGGGAATCCATACTCACAAAAAAGTTCAGCATCCAAAATAGAAGTTTGTGTTTACATAATACACACATACACACACAAATATGTATGGACGCGATTATGTATGGATTTTGGATGTGATTAATCGTTACCCATCACTAAAAAAAAAAAATAAATATGGAAGTAGATTTAAAAGCACACTAATTCTTACAAATTGAATGTAATACACACACACACACATGCATGTATATATTTAAGATTAAGAAAATGTGTTATTTATATATAAATTGTTTATTTATTTATACACACTATGTACATGCAGATATTTCTTAAATATATATGTGTGTGTGTGTGTATTTATACATGTTGTGAACATTATACATTATGTGAACACAAACTTTTATTCTGGATGCAATTGATCATTGTCGGACACATTTTTTTTTAATTTAGCGCTGAATACT
>JAOTRC010000001.1:3506686-3521030 GCA_027497675.1 Cyprinella lutrensis | reverse complement strand
TTCCTACTATGGAAGGCAATGAGACCAGAAACTGTCTGGTTACTGATATTCTTCTAAATATCAGAAAATAAGCAAAATGGATTTGAAACGGTAAAACTCAACTGTTTAACACTGGGGGAGTGGTAAAATGAGCCTATTTCCAAAAAAGTGGAGTATCCCTTTAAGGGATAGAAACTAGCCAGCCCAAAAGTTATGAAAGACATTGATATAATAGTCAGAGGGACTACAGAGGCTCAATCTTATGTTTATCAAGCGCCGAGAATACTTTTTGTGCGCAAAAAACAAACAAACTAATGTACAACCTAGAAGAAAGTCAGTCATATAGGTTTAGGAAGACTTGAAGATGTCAATAATGGCAGAATTTTCTCCTTTTTTTTGTGAACAATCTCTTAAATGCATTTAGGCATCATTTGCTAACAATGAACAGTACTTTTGCAGCATTTATTAGTCTAGGTTTATGCTAATTTTGACTTGGTAATACATTTTTAAAATCACATGTTTATAAATTATATGTGTATTTATATATTTCTTCTCCACAGATATCTTAACTTTCTCTTTCTGCATATCCCTTGATTCTTTATTTTTCTCTCTTAGCACGTATCTGTGTGAATCACTCAACTTGCAGTGTAGCTCTAGATTACAGTCATTTATCTTTGTTAGCATCTCTCTATCCCTCCCTCTTTATTCTATCTCCTCACCCCTCCCTCCAAGTCTCTTTCGATTCCTCTCAGTGAGTATCAGGAGATATGTCTGCAGTAGATGGCATCCAGACCAGTGTAGAGCAATAAGATTACTGAACCTTTTAATGTAATATCGGCGTCACATTCCAGAAACTAAACGCATCATGGTTTTAGTGGTCATGGTCTGGTCATTATATCCCCATGTTAAGATTGATAGTACTGTTCTAGCTTCTGTGTGTCTTGATCTTTTTAGGCTGGTGGCTCAAATCCATGATGAGCTGCTGTTTGAAGTGGAGATCTCACAATTGGAACAGTTTGCTGGTGAGGGAAACCTCACATGTCCTGATATATGAACATGAAAGGCATATTCTGGGTGAAATACAAGTTAATTTCAACTAGTTCTGAGTAAGTTATCTCTGAATTATTTTCTGAGGTAATCAGTCTCTTTTTAACATTATTTCTTATTATAGTTTTATTAATGATTTAGCATTGTAAGATATTTATATTTTAGTTTAATTTGTAGTTTATTATGTGCTTTTGTTAGTTTTATTAGTTCCCAGAAACGCAGTTAGTTTAGCAAAAATGTTTTAACAATTTTAGTTAACTCTAAGCTGCAAATGCGGTCAAAAGAGCATAACTAGTATTTTACCCAGAATATTAGTTAGGAGACAAAAAGGGATTTCCATTCCATTCAGAATTGTGAATTTTATGTTGGTGAACACTGAACAGTGCTGGTGAAGACGACCATGGAATCTCTTCAGCACATTGCAGATTTGGAAGTGAACATCTCTGTAAGTGAACATCCACACAGCTTTATTTAAAAGACAATCATTTATCTTAGTATGAAGACGGGTTTCTGGATGTAGAGAACATGCTGTCCATCTATCCAGAGTCTTCACCATTTTATTGCTCTAATAGAAGCCTTAATCATATCAGACAGACTATCAAACAGATTTGTCCACTACAAAGGCGATTTGCTGTGTCACAGCGTTTGATTGGTAACCTAATTAAGCTGAATTACATTTCCAGATGGCCTTCTATCCTACAGCCTAGATTTAATTTACTATAAAACTAAATGATGCAGCAGATGTAGGTCAAAAGGTATAGAGGATCTAGTGATGGCTGTTCATTTCTTTCTATTCTCAGGTGCCCCTCAAAGTCTCACTGTCCACAGGACGGTCATGGGGCTCAATGTGTGAGATGAACCTCCCCTGCACCACTACAACTACTTCCGTCTGAGTCTCCCGCTCTTCCTCGCCATCCCGTTACTATGGTAACCGAGCAGCTGCAGTTCCCAATTCTTGTTCTCGCTGATGTATCTGAGGGCAACGGTAGGAACAGACTGGATCGTACCAGTTGCTATTTTGGGGGGCTTCCCTTCAATCATTTTTAACCTTTCACTGTTATTCTGTTCTTCTCTCTGTTCAGAGGTTTAGATCTCTTTGCATGAGAATAGAAGTAGCTAATAAATCTGTGTTCTTTGTTCGTTTTCAACGTTTATCCATCTTATATTCAATATATCTGCCAACTCACATGTTCAGTGAATAAATAAATATGAGCCTCTGTCCTGAACGGGCTTAGTTTCAACTGTATTACTGGCAGTGCTAGCTGTTTCTCAGCTGCTATGATGGAACGTCTGTCTCCTGCTGAATATTAATAAACTCAGTCCTCATTTAGTGAGTCTCTCTCACTCCATTTTAAACCCGTTAATCTTATCCCTTCCGTTTCCACGGCACCTCACAACTCGTTTAGCAGCTCCCACTGGCCTTTCTCACATGTACACAGTCCACACACTCACGTTGACCCAGATTTTCAGTGTCTGTCTGTGGCGTCAGATCTTGTACCCCTTCGTAATGCCCCCTATCAATACAAACACACGCTTGAAAAATGTTCCAGTCTCTGTGCTGATTGCTGTTGTGTTTTTAAAGGCTGTAATTTACCCTCTCTGACTGTCATATCACTGAAATCCTGTCTTAAAGGGCTGGCACTGAGAGTAGATTCATTTTACCATGCTAGGTCACGATCTGTTTGTTCTTTCTCAAAATCATTAATTAATGCTCAGTACTCACTGAGAATTGGCATAGAAGATCCTTTTGAATGTGTGATGGGGGTCAATAATGAGATCATGTTTTGCACAAATTATTTAAGTCTTGCATATTACTTATGACTTTGAACTGGTTTATGGCTTTTTTGTTTGCAAATTGCTGAAATCAAGGTCCCTTCAAAGGCAACTGCTTTAAAGAGTTCACCCAAAAATGAAAATCCTGTCAGTTTTTACTCACCCTCATGTTGTTCCAAACCTCTATGTGTTTATTTTGTTCTGCTGGACACAAATAAAGATATTTGGAAGAATGTTTTAATCAAACAGATCTCATTCCCCATTAACTACCATAGTATGTATTTTTTCCTATGGCAGTCAATGGGGAATGAGATCTGTTTGATTAAAACATTCTTCCAAATATTTTCCTTTGTGTTCAGCAGAACAAATAAACACAGAGGTTTGGAACAACATGAGGGTGAGTAAATACTGACAGAATTTTCATTTTTTGGGTGAACTAAGTCTTTAAGTTAAAAATTCAAAAATATGGATATTTTAACATGTTTGCGTGTATTTACAGTAAATGTTAAAGACGATCCCGGATCGCGCAGTCAGAAAGGCGCCTGTTCAATACGCTTGTACACATGACATTACGTGATTCGACTGTTTGGATGTTGCGTATGGTGACAGCGCTTCACTCTAAACGAAAGAAACGGAAGCGGCATAATATCAAAATAAAAAAAAATCAAAACTAAAACACAGCTCTAAATCATAAATTCTTTGGAGCAAGGGTGCCCCCGGTGGTTCGGGGGCCATACGCAACTTGCGTACTTTGCGTTTAGGTTGTACTGGCTCTGGCCACCATAAGCTAGGGGTTTAACGGTACATGTATTCGTTTTGAACCGTTTCGGTTCGAGGCTTCAGGTTCGGTACGCATACAAACCGAACGATTACTTGCACCATTTTTCCTGCCGACAAAATTTGCGCTGGCGCGACCACTGCAACGTTGCACAACATCAAATGGCAAGCGTAATGAAAGCGGAACGAAACTGCGCTACTCATTATGTGCTTTACGGATCGTTTATCAGTTCGGACCAGCAACATCTGTGCAGCGCGAGCCGATCTCGATCAAGCGACACTGTTACAACACTGCGCTAAGAGATCCAGTAAAGAAAACATTTGAATTCGCCACTTAAGTAATAACATCGCTGCAGAATGTAGTGAGAAGCATTCACATTTCTCCGTTATTAACCGTAGATCTCTATTAGATCAAACAACGCTGACGTGGAAACCAGGAGAAACATTGTGGCGGGAATATACTAGTAATAATTTACGTCCACAGAATGTTACGTCCAACATTCACCATGGATTTAATTTAGTAACACTAACTATTACCAGTTTGGCTGGAATAGTGAAATGAGTACTTTACACATCTTTTTCCAGCACTTCAAACCTCAAATATCATATAAATAAATATATATTTAAATGTTATTTTTAATGCGATGACCAAAACTTTATTTGTTAATCCTTGAAGGACCGCCATTTATAAACCTGAAAGTTTCAAGATGCAGGAAAACTCACACTATATAAAAATATTTTTTTTTAACAAATAGGACATTTCTCTGGCATTTCTTTCTTTTTGCTGTATCGAAAACGTACCGAACCGTGACTTTAAAACCGAGGTACGTACTGAACTTTTTGATTTTTGTGTACCGTTACACCCCTACCGTAAGCTCTATCGGGAGTACCTGCTTCGAAGTGATTGACCTGTTAGCATATTTGCAGTATGGACATTTCTGGACAAAACTGCACACACAGCAGATTGTGATGTGAACATTTTTTTTTTTTTTTTTTTGCAGCAATCTACCTTAGCAGATCCACCATCCCACTTTATTTGTCAGTGAGACTGCTTCATTTAGCTGCCGTTGTGGATTATATCAATGATAAAGTATGTGAATCAAATAACAGCATCGGCATAACTTATCTCCCTCGTCGAGCTCAATTGCAGTGGATAATTACTGAATGATTTATAAATGAAGTGGAGAGGGGCATAAGATTGAAAGATGCAAAACACACTCATACAAACTAAAGCAGTGAGGACGCTTTCCCCTTGTTCCTTGGCGACTGAAATTGGTTATAATTGTTTGCACATGACTCATCCACCTCCTACCCAACAAACTCCCTGAATAGAAGGTAACACCACCCACTCTATACATCACACCAGGCTGTACCACACAACTCTTTCTCGCTGACACACAAACTCTCATACTCTCTTCATAGATATGGACCAGTCTCTGATCTTTCCATTCGCACATTCATATGATCTATCATTTATGTGCACAAAAGTGCACAGTCAGCAAGATTGGCTGATGTATTGATTTTAAAAGTTTGCGAGTTTCTTGGGGCAAATGGAAGACATAATGAGGGGGAGAAAAATTCACTCCTTTTTTGTAGTCCTCAAAAGTCTAAACACTCAATAATCATGTTATATACTTGATTATGATGTCATATTGCTCATGCTCCACCCACGAATGCAGACGGACTGTCCCGTATTAGCATATTTCCGCCCTCAGCCATTTGTATAATGTCTGCCAAAGCAGCACTTTACGTGTCTTGTGTCGACATGCCCCATGGAAGAGAGGGGTGGGGTCAGCAGTTGCTCATTATCATTTAAAGAGACGTGTACCGAAACGGGTCGCTGTGAACAGAGCTGTTTTTGAGGAGGTAAAAAGGGTGTTTTACACAACCATTGTGGAATTTTAACCAAAGTTTGTTACAAACTTTACATGAAGACCCCAAAGAATCATACCAACTTGTGGAAAATGGGCATCCGATGACCTCTTTAAATACTAATCCTGTATTTTAAGGCCAAATCCTGGTTTAGTCCTGTCTGTGAAACTGGGCCTAAGTGGGATAGGTGAGACTGGAGTCTTATCACATCGTTTTTTTTTTTTTTTTGAGTAATCGTAGTATTATTTTTAACAATGACCAGAACAACAATAATAATCCGATATTTGTTTATATATATATATACACATATATATTAATGTTAAATGTTAAAATCAAATATGTTTATTCCTGTTCAAAATTTGGGGTCAGTAAGATAAAAAAAAAATTAAATTAATACTTTTGTTCAGCAAGGAGGCATAAAAATAATCCATGAAGATGAAATGACAATGAAGAGGGGTTTTTTTTGTATAGATTTACAAAAGACAAATAAATGGTGCTCTTTTGAACTTTCTATTCATCAAGCAATCCTGTAAAAAAAAAATAATAATTGCAGTTTGCACAACAATTTCGAGCAGCTCATCTTTTTTCAACATTGATGATATTAAGAAATTTGTCTTGAGCATCAAATCAGCATATTATAATGATTTCTGAAGGATCATGTAACACTGAAGACTTGAGAAATGATGCTGAAAATGTAGCTTTGCCATCACAGGAAAAGTTATTTTAACTGTTATTTTACTGCACTTTTGGTCAAATAAGTAGGCATTATACAGTAGTGAAGATATTAAGTATACAGTATATACACAGCACAAATGTATAGTATGTCAACAAGAAACAATCTATATGTTGCAGACTATAATGTTCATTGGTTTTAAATTTCAAAGTCAATGAAAAGGGGCTTAGGCGATTACAGTCATGCTGCTAATTATACAAACTTTCTAGTCTACACAACTCTCAGCTCAACTTTTGAGTTAAGGCAATTGACAAACCGATCCATTGGGCTTTTAACAACAGTGGCATGGCTCGCTGGGGTTTGCTCTTCGAGAAAGCATTTATCACCTGCTTTTAGTAACGCATGGCTTGGCAATGAACTGTATGCGTTTCCACAGAAACTTACCTTTGCCATGCCAACCAGCTCCAAAGCTCAAAACTGTGATCTCTCACAGAGATTGGCCCCTTTATAGCCATCAGCAAATTCATTATAAAACGCATACAAATAACAGAAGTGGCCAGTTTTAAAATAACAATTGCAAAACGCTATGGCCAGCACAAACATTTGTATGTTATGTGTATGTTTTAATAGAGATGTTCAATCATGACATAATTTTGAAGGCCAGCCAGAAGGCAAAAATGGAAATTCCATGTCTGTGGTTAACATTAGTTTTTGAGGCTTTCACATTTTTGCTCCATAACAACATCTAGCTAGTTACCAATACAGTTCAACGGAACTTGCGAATTTGGCTAACAATGTTCGCTAACAATGTTTTTGGGAAACACACCCTGGAAAGTTTGAAGAAGTTTAAAATCTTTGGTTTTCAAATGTTTTCCGTTTGAAATGTAAGTTAAAAGTAGTTTTAAAGCTTAAAGTTTGACAGGTTTGAAGGCAATACAGTCAATCAGAAAACAGATGAATTAGCATGTTGCTAACATGAAGTAGCATGCTTTTACTCATTACTAGCATAAATTAGCACATTGCTAACATAAATGACATGTTGTGTGTCCCATTTGTCATTTATTAGGGGGAGAATATATTGGAGGTATGTTCGAAAAGCATCCCTCAGGTTGAGTGACTGTCAAAAATCAATTAAAGGGCAGCAAATGTGAACAGTTAGAGAGTTTTGATTTGTTTGATTTTGTCACTACAAAATTCCCCACAATTCCATTTGTGTTATTTTATAGTTTTAAGGCTTTGTTATTTAAAAATGTTGGAATAGTTGTGATAAAAATGAGAAAATGAATTCCAAAGAGTATTATAATAATTGATAATTTAATTCATATTAAACTAAACTAATGACACACTCAAAAAACTCACTATTTATCTCAAAATGTCATGGACATATTCAACAGGAACGCCTCCTAATGAGCCTGCTGCCCAGGAATGTTGCCATGGAGATGAAGGAGGACTTCCTGAAGCCACCAGAAAGAATCTTCCACAAGATATACATCCAACGGCATGACAACGTCAGGTATAGAGAGCGAGAGAGAGAGAGAGAGAGTTTCAATCAAGCCATTCATGTTGAAAACCCATTCAATGAATGAGAGAGGAGAGCACTACAGTTATAGTTTTGTCTCTTTTCAGACTAGACAGACAGTGTCAATTCAATTGTACTTAAATTGTGATTGCGAATACTGAATCAGTGAGTCAATAAGAGTCAACAACACTCCACTCACGCACAGTCGTCTAAGTTCCTGAGTCTGGCTCCCAACCAAAGCTCGCACAGCATGTATGGCGCCTACAGTGCTAGTGCTATCAACTCAAGAGCTGCTCAATTAACCCACGCTGCCCACACATGCGGAGAGACGCAGAGTGAGAGATGGAGCAAGTGCTGGGGGGCAAATTCACACAATAGCACATACACACATTTCCTATCCCTAAAGACCTGCTCCAACCAAGCGATTTGGGAGTTAAAGATGATGTATACAAGTAACTTTTCCATGACCCACTAACTGTCTAAAAGATGAGGTTAATGCAGGCCCAGCTCCAGTTTAAGTATGAAAGGTGGGCTGTAACTACAAGCTCTGCAAAAGCTATACGTTAGTTTTGAGGTTTTGAGTCAGAAATGTGATGTAACCAATGAATCTGTAGCCTATTGTTTATTATTGTTTTGGATTTAATTTTATTTCGAACTTGTAATATTAATTTAGTTTTAATTAGAGTTTACGGTGATTGTTAGTTTTTTTTTTTTTTTTTTTAATTTTCAATGATTGACTTCTCCAACCCTTTCCAGCCATTTTCCAAATCCCGCCATTTTTCTTAGAATCAACATCTTTCATTTACATTAATTGAATTTAGATTTTATCACAGCATTACATTCATGACCTCACTCGTACGAATTAGTACGTTTTTGCTAAATCGTACATATTTAACGAATTGGCCAATTCGTACGAATGACCTACCCCTGACCCCACCCCTAAACCTACCCATCACGAGGGTTTGGACAAATCGTACAAATTCGTACAAGTTAGGTCGTATGAATTAGTACGAATTAGCCACTTTTTAATCATTTGTATGAATTTGTACGAATTGGTCGTGAGATAGCGTAGGTTAAGCTCACTCAATAAATGAGTGGGTGAGCCAAGTACTCCCTGGACCACTGGCCTGGGTTAATCTGACTGACTAGACCAACAGACTCAGTAGACGCTGGTTGTTCTCTTACGAGAGTTTCTCTCGTAATGCGTAATATCTTACTCTAGGGGAAAACCTCTTTTCCACGGGATATTATAGCCAAAAATTATCCTTAATTTTGAATTAATGTAAAACGCATTGCGGCAGCATGCAGACATTGCCAAGACCGCTCACATGCCTATTGGCTGTCCTGCAGCAACTAGAGCAGCATATCAAGAGAGGCCCTTGTCGACGTCAGATCCAATAGGGGCGCTTTGCGCCCACTACATCACCTCCTGCCAAAGCGGGTGTGGCCTGGGCCCATAAATATAGCTTGATGGGCTGATATAATCAGATTTTTCATCTCTTCAGCGAAGCTCACGCCGTTTGTAAAAAAAGCCTTCTGCAGGATGAGCCTTTGCATCTGAAGCCACTGGCCTTAATCTTGCCACCTTCAGTCGCCGTACCTGCTTCGCTTTCCGGCGTTATCCTTTTAATCTGCATAGTGTGTGTGTTCACCGCTGCTACTCACACTTTTTTCTCTCTCTATCCTCTCTAAAAGAGCTAGTGTCTTTTTAAAGATACCTCTATTCTGCCACTCATGCCGAGCTGCACTCAGTGACTGGGACCACCAAATCATCCGTGTTTCCTTCCTGTGAGAGGATCATGCAGCTCTCGCGCTATTGCCAATGGTGACTCTGAAGACTCGCCTGGCATCCTTCACTGAGACTGCAGTTCTACCCACTACAGTGCCTACCGACGACGGCCTTTAGCCGCCACCACTTCCACCAGTGACGATGTGGAGGCAGCTGCAACTATGGAGGAGGCCAGCTGCTCTACCCTGGCTTTGGACAGAGAGGAGTGGGCAAGCTCTGTGGACCTCCCCCCTCTTTGCCCGCCAGTCGTCAGGGAAACTGGCCAGCATCGAGTCAGATCTGATGCGTCTGTTCTCACATACTGCAGATACTACAAGCCGACCGTCCCCGAAAAAAGAATGAGGAAGGACCGGAATTTATCAGCGTGGTGGATCTAAGGAGTGCTATGGACCTGGCTCTTCGCGCTGCGAAATCCGCTGCACAGGCCATTGGGCGGACCATGGCCTCTCTCACCATCTCTGAGAGACACATCTGAGATGCCGGACTCCGAGTGCTATGTGTTCCTCGATGCGCCCATCTTCCCAGCTGGCCTCTTTGGATCATCCGTCAAAGATTTCGCAAATAGATTCGCCTAGGTTCAAAAGACCTCACAGGTGATGAAGCACTTCTTCCCGAAGCGCTCTAGCCCTGCAGCAGGTCGCTCAAAAAAGTAGTCTGCTCGAAGCTCCCAGGCAGAGCTGCCGCCCTCCACCGCTTCACAGCGTCGTCAAGCCCGGGACCAGAGACCACACTCTCGCTCTGCCGGCCACCGCCCCACTCCATGTGGGCCCCGACCGAGGATTGAGATTAAGCCCGAGGCCCCAAAGTCTTTCTAGCCTAGTTCAAGTCTCGTCGTGACCAGACTTCCACTAAAACTTTTCGCTCTTTCAGGTCCAGAAAACGCGACTGTTCCCGTGTATTCTGCAGTAAACAATTCGGTACCGCGGCCCGCTTTCCTGCATCCAAACGCTGTTTTACAGCAACCCAGATGAATCACATAAAGAGTGTAATTTTTGACGTTTCGGCCACTGCCGATGGTGTTATGAGTTTAATAAACATGCCCGCAGCCCAGTGTTCATTTCTACACACAAACACAGCCCGCCCCAATACAGGGCTCGCACAAATTAAATTCACCCATGTCGATTGTGCATTCAATGTAGTGAAAGTGCCCACAATCCAGTGCCCACAAACACTACAAACGCACTGGAAAAGTTCTGATCGAGTTCTGATGAAGCTGACAAGCACTGCCCCATGGCCAGTACCGACGAGGAAAGACCTCCTCTCTCAGGCCATGGGCTCGATTTGGCATCCTCGACCGGAGCTGTGGTCCCTGCATGCATGGGCCATCAACGGGTACCTGTAAACCTCCCAGAGGGAGTGTTAAACGCGATCACGCAGGCTAGAGCACTGTCTACTAGATGACTCTATTCCTCAAAATGGTCTGTATTTTCTCACTGGTGCAAAGCCCAAGGCTTTTCATCCCTAGACTGCAGAGTTACAGAAGTTCTCACCTTCCTTCAAGAGGTGCTGGATAAGGGCAGAACCCCATCCATGCTCAAAGTTTACTTGGCTGCCATAGAGGCTTTTACAAAACCCACGACTGGTCAGTCACTGCGGAAGAACGATCTGATCATCCTCTTTTTTAAAGGAGCTAAGAGCCTGAATCCTCCCAGACCCTCTTCAGTCCCAATGTTGAACCTTTCCACGGTTTTGGAAGCCATGAAAGGTGCTCTGTTAGAACCTATCCTCTTATTGGACATGAAACAAGACGGTGTTTCTTATGGCTCTTGCTTCAGTGAAGCGCATAGGGTATTTACAAGCACTCTCAGTAAGTGTGACGTGTATGGAATTTGGGCCAAATGACTCAAAATCCCTCAACACAACGTTCAGGGCTCAGGTTATTTCCCTGTTTGCCCTGAGGTTTACAACGAGGAAAAGGACCCAAGCTTCCTTTGCCCACCCGGCACAAATGACTTTGTACACTGACGCATTTATCATTCCTATTTTGCACCCGCGCAAAGCGGGCTTTTTCCTCCACAGATTTACGGAGGTAAACTAGGAAATGAACTTGCGCTCCCTGGGCTGGTCGGCGCAAAAAGGAGGCATGTTTCGGCGCAAACATTCTCTAGTGCTATTTTGCCGTTCCAGTAAACAGTTCCGCAACTGACCAGAGAAAAACTAGTCTAAAGTCAGTGGCACATTGTTCATAATGCTATTTTAAGCTTGCATGCTTGGCCATAATGTAGGGGTTGCACAACGCGCATACACTTTAATTTTCTCAACAACACAGGTGCAGCTGTTTTTATTTTTGCAAATCATACATTATAACAAGGAAACATATTAACTCATGAGGGAAATCATTGTGGTGTCCATGAAGATGTAAAAAACTGTTTCAGATCGTTCAAATATGGGCAGTGGCCTCATCATGGGCTTGGTCTAACGGGATTACCTTGAAGGATATCTGTATGGTGGGAGGCTGGGCCTCCATGTCTACATTTATAAGGTATTTTAAAGAGGTTTCCTCTTTAGAGAGGTTCCCGCAGGCTAAACTACTTTTGGTCAAAAATTAGTATTGTCTGCCCCATCGCTTTGGCTCAGAATACTAGAACTGGTTGAGCACTGCTCGCTGATCGATAAAATTACTCCATGGGCAAAGTAAGACCCATACTGTTACACAGTTCAGACTGAACGTTTTCACCCTGAATATGATTAGCTGTTAATATGATTAGCTCCCTTAAGATATTAACTTATTGGGACTAACGCTTCTAGCCACTCTTCTCAGACTCTCTGTGAGTTCCTGGTCCAGGGCACCTGCCCTTGGGACTTTGGTATTGGATCCCAGCACGCACAGCGTTTTACACTGTGTTCCCCTAGCATAAGATATGACGCAGTACAAGAGAACCTCTCGAAAGAGAACATACTCGTTTACTAACGTAACCTCGATTCTCTCTAGAAGAGGGAACGAGTACTGCTTATCTTTGCCGTGCCTGCAACACGCTCTGGTTCGCTTCAGTAATGAAAACCCAGATTGTATCAGCCCATCAAGATAGGCCCGGGCCACTCCCTCTTTGGCAGGAAGGTGATGTAGTGGGCAGAAAGCGCCCCCATTGGATCTGACGTCACCAAGAGCCTCTCTTGATAGGTTGCTGCAGTTACTGCAGGACAGCCAATAGGCACGTGAACCATCTTGCCTGTCTGCATGCTGCCGCAAAACATTTTACATTAATTCAAAATTAAGGATAATTTTTTGATTCAATATCTCGTGGAAAAGTGATTTTTCCCCTAGCGTAAGACATTACGCAGTACTCGTTCCCTCTTTAGTAACTGAGTATAATATGGCTTTTATAGTCCTGTGCATGTTTTTATAAAACACAGGTTTCTGGCTTGTCCCTAAGCCATTACATAGAACAGTGTAAGGTCTGTTGTCAATTACTGTAACCTGTTGTCCTCTCATTCTGTGCAGCATCCTGTTTGCAGACATTGTTGGGTTTACCAGTCTAGCATCACAGTGCACGGCCCAAGAGCTGGTTAAACTACTGAATGAGCTCTTCGGAAAATTTGATGAGCTCGCTACAGTAAGTAATACCATTAGCATGTATGTGCTGAGAGAAAGGAAGGTAGGAGCAAATCACATTAGAAACCTTGAGTTAAGGGGCGTATGCAGTCTCTTATATAATTGCTCACAATCTGGCAACAATATGCTAAACAGCATTATAATCACAATTCCCATTAGTGGGCACAGCTTCTCAATAGAGTCCCTCTGTACAATTTTCCTCAATGCTCAGAGAGGAAGCATTTGAGTTAGAGCATAAATAACAATGGACAAAAGATTTCTGACTGAGAAAAATTCAACTTGCGTTTACATACACTACATGTCAAGTGATCTGGTAGAAAAAATACCACTTCTTAATCAGCTTGCCAACTGTAATATAGCTTGCCTAGCTAACGTCAGACCACGTCTCATTGACATTGAGATGTGGCCTCGAAACCACATGTCCATTCTCTTATATTTGAGGCATGGTTTAGAAATGCCAAGAGCCATTTATTGGGTGCTACGAATGTCTATCAAATGCGCCTGTACGTAGCTCATAGCCAATCGTTTCAATTATACCAGATGACGTATGTAGAGCGAAAGAAATTAGACAAGGAAGAAGACGGGTGGAGATTTATTTGCGTTCTAAACTACTTAGAACAATATCTAAGGCTGCATCGAAAGGTAACTTCGTGTCTGCTGCCATGTTGGATCCATATATATAATATAATTGTTGTATTTGTATAAACAAACAATTGCATAAACAAACTGCTTCGGTGTGTCGCATAGACATCGTCATTGTCTTGCTGCTCCCTCCCCGTTCTGATTGGTCCCCTTGCTGAGGCGAAAGTTTGGTCCATGGTATCAAAAACACGTGTTATTAGCGACACCGGTGGCTGTTAAGTGAACTGCAGCCAGCAAAGTATTACTCGTGCACATGTGACGTACAAGACCCGATATACTCACGGCAAATTTCTTTTTCGTTCTTTGCTTAAAAGTAAAAAAGAAATTGGAAATACCTTTGCAGCGCTATACTATAAACGAACATCCACACTGCTGACAGCGACGATTGTATGAATATATAAAAATGTGCTACACGCTTTCCTCTCAATAACAAAATAAACTACACAACAAAATCGACAGCTGTGAGAAAGCAGCAGTTTAGAAAGCATCTGATATTAAAATTACACTTTTATGAAAGTTTGATTATAAAGTATATTTGAGACTATATTGACTGTATAGATCTGGCTATGCTGGACAATTGTTTGAATTAATAACATTATAAGCTCTCATTTAAAGGAGTAGTTTACTTTAAAAAAAAAAAAAAATACTGATAATTTACTCACCCCCATGTCATCCAAGATGTCCATGTCTTTCTTTCTTCAGTCGAAAAGAAATTAAGGT
>JAOTRC010000001.1:3390032-3400225 GCA_027497675.1 Cyprinella lutrensis | reverse complement strand
TTTCTGAATTAACGAGTTAATTTTTCATGAGAAAAAAAGTTTTGCTGTTTTTCTGAATTAACGAGTTAATTTTTCATTAGAAAAAAAAGTTTTTGCTCTGTTTTTCTGAATTAACGAGTTAATTTTTCATGAGAAAAAAGTTTTTGTCTGTTTTTCTGAATTAACTCGTTAATTCAGAAAAATTAACTCGAAACGAAAAATTAACTTGTTAATTCAGAAAAAACGAAAAATTAATTCAGAAAAACGGAGCAAAAACTTTTTTTCTCATGATAAATTAACTCATTAATTCAGAAAAACAGAGTAGATTTTTTTTCTTCAAGTGAATGCAATACGCCTCAGTACGTTATTTAATATCTTATATTATAAAATAAATACTATAAGTAGAAATTTACATGAACTGACAATACTTTTAAAGCCTTACTTTTTTTAAGCCTAAATACATTCACACACAATTCTTCCATTGATAGACTTCCCTAAAATATGCATATTCAGCACATATCACGAGAGTTGTGAGGGAGTGACTTATTCGTCGTGCACGCAGTAATTTAACGTTTATAAATTTCTATTGAATCATTTCCTAGCATTTTAAATCAGTTATTGACTGAAAATGATTCACGTTTCAAAAATAAATGATGCATACGTCAGGATGTGTAATCGATTCATATTACACACACCATATTCTGAAATGTTCCCAGCAGATGTTGTGTTATTTACAGTCTGGGGTTGGAATATAGTGATGGTTTGTAGTTTCTTGTAAATGCTTTGCCACAGTCTCCCAGTAGCGTTAAAACACAGGTTTCCTAAATGGTTTCTGAAAGGCCTTTCCAATGTAATTGTCGGAGAGTGCATGAATATTGATCTCGACGCTCTTTATTTTAATAACCCATGCGAGTGTGCATCCTGGTGGACATCGGGAGATGCAGAAAATCCCACAGTGAGGCTCAGAGAGCGAATGATGTGTGTGCTAATGCTAATGGCAGTGATAATAGGATGAGGTCAACCAAACAAGATAAAGATTGTGTTTCGAATGATCCACATAATAAATGAGCAAACTAATATAATGGCGTAATCCAATAATTCCCGCTTGCGCTAAAGACCTCATGATATCTTAATGGAAGTTTTATGGTTTATATACATTTAATGGTTTTTTTTGGCTAAATGTACCACAAATATTCATCACGGGGGCGTATACTGATGCCATTGAAGAACCATTTAGTTGGTGACGCGTGCTCGCTCTCGTCAAACGCAGCTGATCAAAAGTCATAAACATTTTTCCCCGACATTCACACTCGCTAAATACGATCAGATTCAAAAAGCACTGATTTGAAACCAGATTTTAAGCCGTGTTGAAAAGAAGGCGTGTTGAGCGGCCTCTGTTATTGGCGGAGTGAAAGATGGGGGCGTGGCTAAAGGGTTCTGCCATTGGTGGAAAGAAGATCTGCGAGGACCAATGGGAAAATCCGTGGAACCTCGCATCATTTCCTTTTAAAGATATTTTGCACACGAAGACGACGGTGGTAAGAGATTTTTCATATTTATTTTGACGTAAACATATTCTACTCTATCTATATTTTATTAACGCGCCATACAGTCAGATATATTTTTGTGTGGTAAAAGCCTTCTGGTTACACATAGGAAGTCAATGCAGTTTTTTTTTTTTTGGCATGATTTGAGCATTTAGAAACATTGGCAATCTCAAATATGACATTTAATCGTAAGCTTGGCGAACAGCTTTGGTGAATTTGATGTTTTCCCATTCAAAGAGAGCCGAGCTGTTCAGGTGCATGAGTGAATTAGCGTTTCAAAGATGGCCGCCGGCTTGCTTTAAAGGGACATCTCAATAACATGTTGTCTGTTTTGCAGGTATTGTCACTGGGATTATGTCCATGTAGAGGCGAAAAGATAAGTATGAAGTGTTCAGTGTCTGAGCAGGCACTACATTTGAGTTGGAATTTACTTCGAGACCGCTAAAAAAGTAAACTCGAAAAATGAGAATATCGTGCCACAGTTCATGTATTTCAGTTCAAATTAAAAGGTTAAACTAATATATATAACGATATACATATGCATGATTATACTTTTCAGACGGCCGACGTTTCAGTATTTAAATCACTCGTTTCATGTAATCTAATTTTCTGAGATCGTTTCATAAGAGGTAAGCCATAATCATCAAAATTATAACTTTTCCACGCTATTCTAATTTTTCGAGTTTCACCTGTACATGATATAGTTCATACAAGGTGCTTGAATTGGACTTTTTGAAACTAAAGTCCTGGAAAACCCTTGAACGCAGCCATGTTTATGAAAAGGTACTTGAAAAGCGCTTGATTTTTAGATATAGAGGCATTTCTCATGGCTATGAGTGATATTGCTCATAAATATCGTAGAAATAAGTATATGTTGCAGCAGGTCAATCATATATATATATATATATTCATATACATATTCACATATTCAGACACACAACTTGGGAAGTGTTCGATTATCGGACGCAGCAGATTTTAGTGAAACACTCATGGAAATAAATTGTTTTTCTTTTTGCTACTCATTTGCTGTGATTATCTTTATATAAATAAATGTTAATAATACTGTTGTTTTATTAATACAGAGGGATATTATACATTTTTGTGTGCCCATAACTGTGTTGTTGGTCACTTGTGGTGTTGAAGCTAAATAAAGCATTTATCTATCCTACAATCATTGTGTGGCTGTAATGGTTTTGTGATCAACACTAACATTTGTTTGGACCTTTTTGTTGCTTATTGGGCATAATATGCAAATAAATAACAGAATAATCTACAAACGTTGTCATGTATGTTGTGTGTGTATCAATACTTTACTAAAGTACCTCGTAAGTGTTTACTTCCACACTGGTAATAGAAATGTGTGTCGTTTCATCGACAGAGAATTAAACCACACTTTGACCTATATTGTCTCCATTTATTCAGTCGGTTTGGGATCAATTCATAAGTCTTTCCATCACTAGACTCTCAACACGTTTGCTCATCTGGATAACTAAACCGTGTGTTTGGATGTGTATTCAGAACAATCACCTGACACCTCACGTTGGATAAAGCGTCGTCTGAATGATAAATAAGTGTAGCATCAGTCAGTCTCTCGACCCGAGTGGCATTTCCCTGCAGTGTTCTGGTGATTTGAAAGAGTTTGAAGTAAATAAACATTAGTTTGAAGGGTTGTTTCATTGTGAGGAGGACTGTCGTCTCAACGTCCTCCTGAAACAAACGGCCACAGCGTAACGTCTCCCTCTAGTGGCTGATGTACAACTGACGAGTCATGAACATATCTTAAATAGGCACTTATCCAACCTTTTGACAGACATTCTCAGGCAATATACGCTTTATATGAAAAGCTATTCACTTATATTTACACTTTGTGTGAGTTTCATTTATTACCACTTGCATATACGATGTTTTGTTTTACATTTGGTGCAAACAGCCAGATGTTAGCGATAACTAGCGTGTATCGTGAATAACTCGCCTAACAACGCACTTCAGACGTTACTTATTCACGATATACAGCACTTGCCTCGAGTACCTTATTGCTTTTATAAAACGGTTACCACACAATAAAAATATCAAAGTTAAAAAAAATGTATTAGTCCAACTTTTATGAAGTAAAATCGCTAAAAGCCTTCCTTCCGCTAGAAAAAGTAGTCCCTGACCGTGAGCAGCAACAACGTAAGCTAAAAAAAAACAAGGTTTATGCTTAACACAAGAATAAATATGTGTCAATGAGTTTTAAAAACTAGTTTTTGCTTGAACTAAGCCCATTGGCAGATGCCTTGCATCTTGATTCAGGAATATTTAGGCATTTGATTTGAAAAATGAGACAAATGCAGAGAAGGGGCACCACTTTTTTTTTTTTACAGTGTGATTAAAAGGAAAGTTTATTTACATATTGTAGAGCTTGTGAGTAGAGGTTTTGAAGCTATACGCTAATTTTTGTGTGTAATAAAAATGTAATGTGGAGATCTGTTGGAGGCGCACCTCTTCGTGTTTCTCCCTTGGCGAAAACATATTGCCGTATTTTGTCCCCATTTTCTTTACTTGGTATTAAAAGGGTTTTGAAGTCTTTAATTTACCTTCATTGAACATGCAGAACCGTATAATCATGGTATATGCTTAAATAACAGGGTAACAAAGCCAGCATTGTATCATGTCTTAGAAAAACAAATACCATATCCATACGCATGTTTCTGCTGTATACTTCCTACTGTAAAATGAACAACTGAATCAATTGTGGTACGTGTTAAAGTGATTATGCAGGACAAGATTAGCTATTGTTCCACAAACAGCATGTGCTTCCTCTCAGAGCCGTTTTCGGGTGTGAACGTGAACGCGCCCGGGCGGGTCACACCCATTAGAGCACTGTTTACAAACACCAGGAAGAGATGACGTCACCTCGCGCGAGCACATGTTCTGCGCGTATGCTCGCGCATCTCACTGCGCGCGTGCACTTCGTTGTGGAAATGATGTCTGCTGGACGTATAGAGCGCCGTTCTACGTGTAGTTTAAGGAAAATGGGGGTTTTCGCGCTTAAAACGAGGCCAAAAACGCGTTTGTTTTCTTGACCTCCATACTCAAAACACACACACGCTGACGGTCGCGGAGGATTGTGGGGGAATCGGCGACTGCAGACGCGGAGAACCGTAAAACACGGAGTGGATCTCAGTGGGATTCTGCTCTAGGGTCACTCTGATTTCAAATATACAGGATGACGAATACTTATAATGAGCTTTTTCCCCCCACTCAAGAGATACACTTTATTTTTAATTTATAAAGCTATAGTATTATAAGCTTTTGGTGATTGAAGATCAGTAAAGGATTATGAAATTTGCATCTCTCATATTTATTAATTGTTAAATTGGTGAAGAGCTAAAAACCTTGGTTCATTATTATTCAACCCCAGTTATAGATAATAAATTTCTATCTTTTTTGGCAACATTTTTGAATGAAATGTTTTAAATTTTCAAAATCTGCCCATTACCCTGGTGTAAAATACAATTTTACTTTTAAAGGTACTTATATCAGCTGAATTGATTCACGTGCAATATTCCCAAAGCATTCATATGCACACACGAATACACACTGGAAAAAAAACATAAACAATGAGAAAAATATGAATAAAAATAAGAATCCTACAAGATCCTCTCCTACAAGAATCTTTTTATGTAAAATACTTATTTTATTCGTATATTTATAAAAAAAAAATACATTTTTATAAATACATCATTTATAAAAATGTATAAGAATAAAATGCTTATTTTATTCTTATACATTTTTATAAATGATGCCTCTTCCACATCATTTTTAACTGTTTGTATTGTTATTTATTTATTTATTTAAATATCTGTATTGTGTTGTCTCAATAGACCTTTGTGTCTGGAATAAAGTTGATTGATTGACATCCCTATTTTATCTGTATTCGATACTTTCTTATTGTAATATTATTATATGTTTTTATTTGTTATAAAACCATTAAACGTCCACACGTAACACAAATATCCAGTCCAGTGTTTACAACTCTCCGCGTGCATGCGTGTTGGGGCACAGCGCAACCGACCTTCAATCCGTCAAACCGTCCATGTTTGTTATCTCATTGGCTGCGATTGAATTACCGCATTCCTTAGAGCGCCTCTGATTGGTCGGCGCACCCGTCAATCACAGAACCCCCTCCTCCGGCGCGCTTTGATTGGCTAATCCCTCCTTCCCTTTCTCTCTGGTGTATCGCGGCGGTGGGTCGAGTCGCCGCCGCTGCTGATGCTGGTGTCTCCGGTCGGGCACGTTTAACGTTTCATATTTTCCCTTCATATTCATATCGTGCCCCGTTCCGCGTGCGGAAAGATAAAGATGGCAGCGGTGGCTCGTTTGGAGGGCCGCGAGTTTGAGTATGTGATGAAGAAACGCTCGGTGACGGTGGGTCGGAACTCGTCGCAGGGTTCGGTGGACGTGAGCATGGGCCACTCGAGCTTCATCTCCCGCCGGCACCTGGAGATCTTCACCGCGGCGGCCGAGGACACGGGCTCGGGCCCGGGCGGAGGAGAGTTTTATCTGCGCTGTCTGGGGAAAAACGGGGTGTTCGTGGACGGGGTGTTTCTGCGGCGGGGGGCGCCACCCCTGCAGCTGCCGAGAATGTGAGTTATCATCATAACCTTCATCACTCTTCATCGTGCTTATCACACCACCACCACCATCATCATCGGCGATGTTATTGTTGTTGTTATGGTGAAACGCCGGGAGCACGTGCTAGTGTGCCTATGCCGCACAAAATTTTCGTTTCGCTTTCAGAGCCTCTCTGAGCTGTGTCTCATTCCCTAGTGAGCTGCCTAACTAGACAGCATTCACGCGCTTCGTGTGTTCATGCAGCACTATGGCCTTTGTGTGAAGCAGGGCCCTTTTTAGAGCATCATGCAGAATTTTTGGGCCACCAAAGCAATTCTGCTTACATTTGAATATTTTTGTACGAGGGCATGGAAGAACCCATCTTATTTCACCATAAATGCAAGCATTAAGTGTCACGGACACATGCTGCTACAGATTAAGAGCATCACATGAGTGCATTTTTTGCGTGAATCATGTGTATATAGATTTTTCTTTGGGAAACAATAGGTGCATGCATTATTCTGGGGAAGCAGGGGCACATGCTGCAGCATTTTGAGGCATCATAAGCGTGTGCAACAGCATTTTGGGGCATTGTAGGCATGTGCAACAGCATTTTTGGGGCATCATAAGCGTGTGCAACAGCATTTTGGGGCATTATAGGCGTGTGCAACTGCATTTTAGCGTGTGAAGCAGAATTTTAGGACATCATAAGTGTGTGCAACAGCATTTTAGGGCATCATAAGTGTGAGCAATAGTATTTATGGGGCATTATAGGCGTGTGCAACAGCGTTTTAGGGTGTGCAACATCATTGTGAGGCATCATAGGCGTGTGCAACAGCATTTTAGGGTGTGCAACAGCATATTGAGGCATCATAGGCGTGTGCAACAGCATTTTAGGGTGTGCAACAGCATATTGAGGCATCATAGGCATGTGCAACAGCATTTTAGGGTGTGCAACAGTATTTTGGGGCATCATAAGCGTGTGCAACAGCATTTTAGGGTGTGCAACAGTATTTTGGGGCATCATAGGTGTGTGCAACAGCATTTTAGGGTGTGCAACAGCATATTGAGGCATCATAGGTAGGGCCCTATAAAATCCGTTTTATTTTTTCCCAAATTCCGTTTTATTTATTCCCAAATTCCGTTTTTTTCGTTTTAATTTTTCTGTTTTTCTGTTTTAATTTTTACGTTTTTAAAATTTGCGTTTTTCCGTTTTAATTTTTGCAAAGGCATATTAGGACGTCATAGGCATGTGAATCAGCATTTTAGGGCATCATATGTGTGTGCAACCGTGTTTTTGGGGCATGCATCATAGGCATGTTAAGCAGCATTTTAGGGCATCATATATGTGTCCAATAGCATTTTAGGGTGTGCAACATCATATCGTAGGCGTGTGAAGCAGCATTTTGGGGCATCATATGTGTGTGCAACAGCATATTGAGGCATCATAGGCATGTGAAACAGCATTTTAGGGTGTGCAACAGCATTTTGGGGCATCATAGGCGTGTGAAACAGCATTTGTGGGGCTACATGACAGGCAATGCTGTCTAGGTAGGCAGCTCAGTAGAATTTCAAACACCACTTCTAAACAAATGCACATGCATGCAATTATCATCATCAGAAATGTGCACAAAAGAAAAAAATGTGTGTTGTGTGTCATGGAAGAATGAGTGTTGTTTTTGTCTCGGATGGAGTGTAAAGATGTTTAACTAGCGGTTTAGATCCTGACGGCGTCATGTGCTCTTTCTCAAGTGCATTATTTATTTCTTTTTTGCTCATCTCAGTAAAGCCCCGTCTGTCAGTTAGCTAGGTTTTGCTGTCAGATGTTTGCGTTCTCTTATTTGTTTGTCTTGATGATGATGTTGGACATCTGGTTGTGTTGACATTATCCTGAAGTCGACCTTTGGATCGTGATCGCGGTGCGTTATCTGTTTTGAACGAGTTGTCTGATTCGACCACACTGGCCAGCGTATTTCACACTCATTTTGCAGGTATCTCTTTTTGAAGGACATCAAATCCCAGCGTCAAGCTCGACTGTAGTGCACACTTATCCCTTTGCTTTTTTTAACACATGACCCACATATCTCAATATAACAACAAATCTGTTGCCCCCCACAATGCCAGCCTTTAAAGCTATTTTATGCACTGCCAGTTTCAGCTCTAGATCATCTTGATGCGTGCAGTGTCTCGGTATGAGTGCAGTAAGGAAGCGAGCTGATATAGAGCATTTTCTAAATATGGAGGCATGATTGTCCGAGTTATAAAGAGACTCTCTGATGTCTTTGTGCTGACAGACTTCAGAAAATGTAAGTAAGGCTTTTTATAGCCAATATCCTTAAAAGCTAGGATATGAAATCTGTTATTTTTCCCTAAATTTAGTGTTTTTT
This sequence comes from Cyprinella lutrensis, assembly GCA_027497675.1. Lineage (NCBI taxonomy): Eukaryota > Metazoa > Chordata > Actinopteri > Cypriniformes > Leuciscidae > Cyprinella > Cyprinella lutrensis. Next base: position 3,391,716 of record JAOTRC010000001.1, on the reverse strand, counting down.
TGTAGTTTTGATGTTTCTGGATTCCATTGTAATGGTTTAATTACATTTTAAAAATCAAAAAGTTTACAATTGATTTAATAGAACGTTAACATTTAATTTTTCCCTATGCAATTTTTTGTGTGTGATGTCTTTTTGTCTGTTTTATGGTTTAATATAAATGTATAATAATTTAGTAGGCTAATCAGATTAATAGACATTTAATATTTTAAAATGTGATGAAATTTGAATAATTACTTTTAATGGCAAACTAAGTGTTGCGAAACTACAGTTCATGGTATGTACAAAATTGAGTTGTGATAAAAATTAAACATCTTTTAAGGAATAATAAATTAGTGTTATTTTTACAGCAATTCTGTTATCAATATATTGCTAGACAATCCTATAATGATACATCAACACCATATCTGTGTTCAACTATGAAAACAAAATGCCTTTGAGAAGGTCAAATGCAGGTTGTTTCTCTTTATTAAAGTCCAAACTTTTAGAAAACGGCACTTTTTATTTTCAGTTTGTAAATTAATTTGAACATTTTGGATTAATTTAAAAGTTTTATGCTAATACTTTTTAAAAGCTTTAACTTTTCTTCTTTTGTGTGGTAACTGATTCATTCAACTTCTTATTGACTTGTTTTATATAAACTTGGTACATGTTAAATTTTACCATCTTTTTTATTTAAAGCTAGGGCTGATCGATTAATCGCGATTAATCACATCCAAAATAAAAGTTTACATAATACATGTGTGTGTACTGCGTGTAATTATTTTGTATATATAAATACACACACATGCAGGTGTATATTTAAGAAATATGTGCATATATATTGTATGTATATTTATACAAAATGTGCATTATATATAAATATTAATATTTTTTATAATTACCATTTTTTTCTTAAATATATGCATGCATATGTGCATTTATTTATAATTATACGCAGTACACACAAATCTATTATGTAAACACAAACATTTTTGCTCAAATCCATTACATTTTTAAAACAGAAATGTCCTACATTAAACCTAAACTAATCTTGACAAACTATATATCATTTGAAAGCTTGCAATCTCTAGTTTCCATATTTGGTGTTTGATTTTTCAAAATAAATTACAGAGGAGCCGCAATTTATCAATTTGCAACAGGAATATTTTCATACTCTATTTTGAAATAATGGTGAACATGTAAAATCGTGAAAAAAGGTACAAACCTCAGTTTGTTTTCGTACCAAGAGTTGAAAAGATATCATCCGTTCAATTATTTTAGATAAAAATTGCATTTTGAATTTTAAATGTAAAGAAAAAAGTGTAGATTCACCATTTGTGATGTGGCAGGAAGCTGTAATGCACATACTTTTTATGTTTCTTAAAGGTTGAATTCATATTAAAATCTTCCAAACTTTTAATTTTTCTTCTGAATATGATGTCTACTTCATAAATTGAATGAAAACTGTGGAAATAATAGTTCAGATCACTCATAACACATATGGAAATGGAGGCGCCCTTATATGGGCAGTAATGGAGTCTGGTTGTGCCCAAGTGGAAGCGTTCGGTACTGCGCCCAAACACACTTTCACTGAAAGCTCTTTTTTTTTTTTTAAATATCAACCTAAAATTTGAAACACAGCTTGTTCAGATTTTTGGCTTTGATTTTCTTTTCTTTTTTTTTTTTTACATTGTGCATTTTCATA
>JAOTRC010000001.1:2680197-2692214 GCA_027497675.1 Cyprinella lutrensis | reverse complement strand
TATCTATCTATCTATCTATCTATCTATCTATCTATCTATCTATCTATCTATCTATCTATCTATCTATCTATCTGTATACTCATCTGCTCTATCTCTCTATCAACTATATACTCATCTGTTTTATATGTCTATATACTCATCTGCTCTATCTATCTGTATATACTAATCTGCTGTAAACAAAGAAGTAAAGTCTAAATGATATTTGCCTCTTATCTGTGCTTTGTGTGTTAGCCGATTAGAGTGGACCGTTAATCAGTGGGATTTGTTTGTGGAGTCTCGGGCACAGCTGCAGAAGTGGCTGGAGGGAGTAGGGCTGGAGGTTAAGGGTCCTCTTGAGCCCCAGCTTGGACTCAGGGAGAAACGAAAGCAATTGGAGAGACTGCACTTGCTGTCATCAGATGTGGAAGACCACCAGGGAGCACTGTGCTATCTGGAGGAGAGTGCGACCGAACTTTACAAACGCACTGGTGACCCCGTCTTTGACGAGGAAGAAATGGTTCTCCTTAGGGCACATTTTGAGGATGTCAAAGCTGCAGCAGAGGTGAAATATTGTCAATGTCAAGTGGATAGTTGAAGTGTAATAGTGAATGAGAGTGTTCATATTAAAATTTAAATGCTATTTATATTCTATCTCATTTAGGAGAGAGTCAGACTGTCAGAGGACGTTGTAATCGAGCATAAGAAGTACATGGAAACAATCAGGGAGCTCACCGATTGGCTAATGGTGGTGGGGGAGGAACTTCAGCAATGCTCTGACCCATCTGGTGACTCTCACACCTTAAGTCAGAAGTTGACTGAAGTCCGGGTAAGAAAATGAAAATATTGCCTTTTTGTTGACACAGAAAAAACATAATATGGTACTTTTTAATTTAATTTTTAATTTTTCATAAATTAATTTTTGTCAATTGCTCATTTTCAATACCATTGTTTAATAAAGTCCCCATCTGTCTAAAATAAGCTTGCAATTATTTTATTCACTTTCATTATTCATAATTCATTAAAGATTTTACACATTAATTAGATGTACCATTTCCTGTAATCAGGCTTGTTTTCTCTCTAAGGGTTTCTTGAGAGCCTCTGTGGAAAATGATAGAGAGAACCTGCATTTTTTTTCTCATTTACAAATATCATATTTCATATTGTAAATGGTGTGAAATGAAAAGAACAAATCTATTCTTTAAAGCAGATAAGATGGTGTGAGATTGCACGTCAAATGAGACACTGATGATATGAATGCATAATTGCATCTGCACATACGATTATGAAAGTGTGGGTGTATAAATAGATAGATAAGTATTTTTATTAACCCCATGAGGGAAATTATACTGCAACAGCTGCCAATCAACATAGCAGGGCACAGAATATAACGGCAGTATACACGTACACAATTTAAATTTAAATCAATATTTCAATTACATTTAAAGAAATACGTATAAAAAAAAGTTTAAGAGTGTTTTTTTTTCTGAAAGAGTGGATTTAAAAGTGCACTATCAATTTTGAGTTATCATAAATGTGCACAAAAGAGTTTAGATGTTTCTTGACAGAAACAATGTACTCGGCTTGCTTTGCATGGTACAAAGGAATACATAATATTAAAAACATACAAAAAGGTAATGTGCAGAATAAACAAAATACCCAAGCATATTAAAATATTTAAATGGAGCATTTGTTTGTTAAACTCCGTGTGTGGTTAAAACATTTATTTGAGTGGGGGAAGAGAAGCATGTACATGTACTCACAGGACTACAAATCAATGGATGCAGGTGCTTAGATTTGGCTATTTTTTTATGGATCTGCAATATTTCTGTGCTGATTAGCTCATTATACTGTCTGCTTATCTCTCTATAACAATTTGTGTGTGTGTTTGATGAGAAAGAAAATCTTCATAACATGGGGCTTGTGTTTGATGAGAAAGAAAATGAGAGAAAAGTACCAGAGGCACCGAGAGAGCAATAAGAGGCGTTAAGAAAGGGGGAGAATGGGCGAAAATTGGTGGGAAATTTCTATGCTGTTTGCACATTTCTCCCTGGATAATCAATTCTAGTCAGAGAGATTGCGTGAGTGGTAGGGATAAAGGATAATAAGACTACACAGCAGCACTTTAAATAAATTATATTCAAATAAATTCTCCCATCCATTTACCTTTCAAGCTGTAGTTTATTTGTCAGGGATCATTCCTTTTTTAATCGCATTAAAATCTGTGAACTGAATTGTTTTTTTTAGAACAAGCATAACTTTTTTTAGCCAGTTTTTTAATTAATCTATCATAATATTTTTGTGATTGATAAATAAAATAAAAAAATGAATAAATTATTATTTGATATTTTATATATTTTAATAACTTGCTTTTATTAATATTACACATATTTATTTACTTGCAAATGCCATTTTATTTCATTTTATTTACTAACATTTAGGTTTATTTATTAATACCACTTTATTTATTAATAAAACATTAAATTGCACAATTACAATTTATTTTACACTAGATAATTGTCACTGTGGAATGAATGAATGAATGAATTTCTAATTCCATGTAGGAAAGTGGATATGTATGAAAATTATGATAATTTAGATTGATGAAAAAGGAGGTGAGAGATGGGAGCGTTCATCCTCTGAAGCGCGAGGAACTGATCCGATGAGAGTTTTTTTCAGTCAGTCAGTTTCACCGTCGTGAGAATCACAAGCGGTGCCACTATTTGGATAACAAGCAGCCACTGATGCCGCAGTTTCCGTAGCAACTTTACCCTCCCTCTCTCCTTCTCACTCTCTCCCTCCCTTCCTCCTTCAGGAGCTGCTGGAGCGCGGCGCGTGCGAAGGGCGCGAGCGGCTGCGGCGCGTGCGGCTGAGCGCGGAGAGAGCCGGAAGGCACACAGCGGCGGCTGGCTGCGAGCTGATGGATGGAGAGGTGGCGGCACTGGCTCGAGCGCTGCACCAGTGGGAGGGAGCTTCGCTACGAGCTCGCGACGCTCTCGAGACGGCCGTAGCCGCAGCGACAGGGGCCGAGCGGGAGCAGACACGGCTGACAGCGCAGTTGGAGGAAGAGATGGAGAAGCTGGAGGGCCAGCTGAAGGAGTGGAGCGAGGGACTGAGCAGCGCCGAGCGGAGGAATTGCGGAGCTGCGGCGGTGGAAGGATGGATGGTCGCCAAGGTAATTGAGTAGAGGAGAGATGAAGAGGGGAGGGTTAGTGTATAAGGTAAATGCTACTTAATTACAGTGTACATGTAAGCTCTCACACAGACATGCACTGTTTGGAAAATCAACACAGTTTGGGGAAGAATTGTATCAAACTAGTTTACAAGGTTAAATCCAGAAATCATGAGCATAGTCAGAGCAGGGGTTGGCAATCTTTTAGAGATGACGGACCATGTGTTTTTGTCACGGTGGACAGCTCCTCTGTTTCCTTCTAGTCTCGTGTTTATGTTGTTGTATGAATGCACATGTGTGAGGGGCGTGTCTGGGTGGCATTACCTGATCCACTCCAGCTAATCATCATCAATCATCACCAGCTGCAGTTGATCACCACCACTCTATATATACTCACCACTGTTCTCTCAACCTTGTCAGATCGTTGTTTGGTGTTTGGTGTGTCCGTGTCTGGTTCCCGTGTTCCTGATTGTTGTGATAATCTACGTAATACGTAATGTGTACGTAAGACACTGTGTGCGTGTACCGGAAGTGTATGTTATTGAACAGGTGAACCTCAAGTAAAGATGTTCGAGTAATACTTCATGGTGGCAGCGGTAAAACAACTATACTATCATCCGCGTGAGTGTTCGTGACCAGTGAAGCGAGAAAATTATGCCGCGAGCCCAATCTGTGTAACGTTATATGGCTGTGTGGAATGCCGCGGGAGACCACTCTGTGACACGCTCTCTTGTACACGTGTGGGATCATAAAAGAGCATTGTCTGTGTGATAATTGTTCATAAAAACCAACGACTACTGTTGACGTGAGTACAAGATAGATGTGTTAAAATGGCAGCTCATTTACCAATGATGAACTGGTCTGACCCCGATCTGAGTGAAGCAATGTCTTTATTCAAACAAAACATGAATCTGTACATGGAAGATGAAGAAATAACGGACGCAGGGAAACAAGAAAAGAGAAAGCCTGACACCTTGTGGAATTTCTTTGAAGGGCAATTAAAGTTAAATGTGAACTTCAGAATCCATAGACTCCATCTCATGCAGTATAGACAAAAGCCAAGTGAGAGCATTGATGACTTTGTGACTAGAGCAAGAACTTTAGCACTAAAATGCCAATTCACTGACGATGAGCTCAATGAACGCTTAATCGAACTTATTGCCAGTACCCCTTTTGATTCCTTAAGAAACGACCTATACAGCAAACCTAAAGGTCATCCCATTGCCGAAGTACTAGCAGAGGGACGAAAGTACGAAGCCTTAGCAGCTGGTAATGAACAGATACAACAACTTGGTATGTCACAGACTGAAAATGTCCATGCTGTAACAAGAGGACGAACGTGTCAAAACTGCAACACAAACCACAAGCCAAGGCAGTGCCCTGCATACAACGATATATGCTCTATGTGTGGTAACAGAGGCCACTGGGCAAAGTGCTGTAAAAAGAGCAGACGACAGAGACAGCTATCCAGCAAGGGCAGAAGAAGTAAGTCACGAACACGCAACAGATCCCAAAGCCACGCTCAGCCATGCAAAGACCACAAACGCAAAGACGAGTCCAGCATTAGCACTGTAGACAGCACCAAAGACGATGAGTATACATACCAACAACACTTCTACTCCATCACCATCAGTGCAAAATGCATGAATAGCATTCATGTGAAACCACCTAGAGATGAGGCATATACAACTCTGAATATTAAACCACCTCTCTTGCAAGGACATGGATACTTCGCCTGAAGATAGATACAGGGGCATCTGGAAACACGCTTCCACTGCGTACATTCAAACATATGTATGGTGCATCACCACAAAGCTTGGAACATCTCAAATCAGCATCCAATGTAAAATTGACGTCATACACTGGTGATGTGATTCCCTGCTTTGGAACATGCCATGCCAGCACAAAAAGTCCAGATGGATAGATGCAAAGTTCTATGTCGTTGACGTACCTGGACCAGCCGTGGTTGGACTACCCACAAGTGAGCTCCTCAGCCTTGTGACAGTAAAGGTTGATGTGTTGACTGAAAGACAAAACAATGGACATGAAGGACGACAAACAGAAGTGAGTACCCAACAACACATAAAAGGCATCAAAGAACTAAAAGTGAAATACCCAGACCAATTTGATTAAATTGGCAGTTTCAGTGGCACAGCAAAGCTCATCCTAAAGGAAGGTGCTAATCCATTCATCGACCCACCACGCAAATGCAGTATCCACATCAAGGACAAACTTCAAAATGAACTGAATAAACTTGTCGATCAAGGAGTCCTGCAAAAAGTAGAAGAGCACACAGATTGGTGTTCCAGTCTTGCCTTCAGCACCAAAAAGACGGATCACTTCGAATCTGTTTCTGAGACCCTCAGAAATTAAATGCAAGCCTGAAGAGGTGCCCTCACAAAATTCCAACTGTGGAAGAACTTAACCCCAAATTTGCAAATGCAAAAGTGTTCAGCAAGCTAGACGCAAAAGTCGGATACTGGTCGATACATCTTGATGAGGAGTCACAAATTCTAACCACGTTCCGCACTCCTTTTGGCAGATACTGCTGGAGACGCTTACCATTTGGTCTCAGTGTGTCCCAAGACCTTTTCCAAGCCAAAATTGACCAAATTCTTGAAGGTCTTCATGGTGTAATCAGCATAGCAGACGATGTTGCAGTTTGTGGAGTTGACGAAGAGGAACACGACAGGAATCTGACAAGCCTGATGGAAAGAGCTGTAGAAACAGGTCTGGTGTTTAACAGTGACAAATGTATCATCAAACAGCAGAGCATATCCTTTTTTGGCAACCTGTACACAGACAAAGGCATCAGACCAGATCCAGCCAAAATCCACGACATCCAAAAAATGCCAACACCACAAAGCAAAGATGACCTGCACCGATTCATGGGTATGTTAAACTACCTGTCACCCTACATACCAAAGTTTGCTGATAAAGCCCGCAATCTGAGAGGATTGTTAAAAAGTGACTCACAATGGGTATGGGACACTGAGTATCAGCAATACTTTGATGACCTAAAGAAAACAGTGACTGATGATGCTTGCTTAAAGTACTACAACCCAGCAGCCACCCTCACACTGGAGGTAGATGCATCACAGAGAGGCATTGGTGTAGCACTGGTGCAAGACAACAGGCCCATTGCTTTCGGTTCGAGGACATTAACTGAATGTCAGTCAAGATACAGCAACATTGAAAGAGAAATGCTTGCTATTGTGTATGGTATGCAGCGATATCACACATACTTGTACGGCAAATCATTCATTGTAGTAACGGACCACAAACCTCTTGTCACTAGGGGTGGGCGATATAGCCTAAAAATTATATCACAATATTTCAAGAATATTTATCACGATATAGAAAAAAAAATATATGAAACAATGTTTTATTGGTGATTGCAGCTGGCTGGCAGCAGCATTCGTGCAAAAAAGTATAACATGACATGACTCCTTAACATTTTATTAACAATAAGTAAAGTAACAATAACTTAACAATATGAACAATAACTTCAGGAGCCTGCACAAAATTGTCACCTAATAAAATTGACCTTAACTTTCAAGTACAAATGTAAAATGTAGAACACTCACTGCTTATGTATTAAATGCTATTAAAACTTAACAGTTGTCTTGCATCTTTTCAATGAACGTGGTAGACACATAACATTCAGAGATTCTTTGTCAAGAACACCAGCATATTCACTGACGTTGGCTTAAGAGCTGATCTTTGACAAGTTACTACATTCCCGCCAGTGCTGAAAAGCCTCTCGGAGGCAGCACTGGTGGCAGGGATGCATAGGTATTTCTTGGCTAAACGGCTGATCCGAGGAAAGTTGACCTCATGCGTTTTCCACCACATAAGGGGATCACACTCGCTGTCTGCTGGTGGACAGTTCAAGTAGCTGTGTAATTCAGCTGTGATTGTCTCTCTCTCAGACATGGCTGTCTTCTCTGTTGCTGCGCCCTTAAAAAAGCTTCCAAGGGTCTTCCTTGGTCTCTTGAAGTTGGAGGCAGCTTGAGTGCTGTTTCATGAGGGGGATCAGCTGTATGCTCTGATAGAAGGGATTCCACCTCACGAGCTGCTCTGGCTTGGATGGCTTTGCTCTCACTTTCACTCATGTGTTCAGTTCGAAAACGTGGGTCAAGCAAAGTTGCTAAATTGATCAGTTCCTCAGTCACAGTGTCTGCGTACTTGCTGTTCATGTAGTCCAGTACAGACTTCTTGATTGTCTTTGTGAGGTCTGTGTCATTCTCCTTTGCCTGTAGGATGTTATTACTGAATAACTTGAGAACAGGCTTTACGCAAGAGATGGTGACGTAGTCTTCAGCAGAGAATGCATCAGTAAATTCAAGGAGAGGACCTAGAGCCTTGCTCACAGAATCAAGGACCTCTACATCTTGCCACGTTAGCACCAGGTGTCTGGTGGTCCTGTCAGCAGCTAAAACCTGTGTGATGGCCTTTTCTTGTTCCAACAGCCGCTGGATCATCTTTTGTCTTGATCCCCATCGTGTGGGAGATTCTGTGACCAGTTTATGCTGAGGTAAGCCCATTTCCACTTGAGCATCACGGAGTGCCCGCTGCCGCTTCCAGCTGTGAGCAAATGCAGCCACAATCTTTTTTCCAACTCCCACTGCTCTGTCAATCCTGCAATCTTTCATACTCCTCTCTGAAGATAAAGAAAGACAGTTAGTTAGTCTCTCTCTATTGAATATGTGGTTTACGTGTACTCTCCATAGACCGTAAACCTATTGCATATTTTGCACGCTCAACAGTTCATTATTTCAAATGTAGGCACGCAGCAAGCGCACTCATAATAGATATGACACGCTCGTTTTTGCCAGGCGCAGCGAGATTTTTTTTCTTTACTTTTCTCCGTAAATAAATATTGTAGCAGAGTTTTTAGCAGTGATTTATGATTCGATTCAATTTATTTATTTTTTTATCAAGTAGAATTTCTATAACTCTCTGTGTTGAACTGATAATCACTATTTTGTGATAAACACAATCTACTCAATACAACTTTATAATAAAGAAAAACATTTATCCCCGAACATTTAGGGGGGAAAAAACATTTAGTGGAGAACAAATAAGAGCGAGTGTAACACTAAATTTGGTAAAGCTTTACACATTGCTCTTTGTATTGTACATTCATGAAAAAAACAAGATAACAAAAATCAAAAGGCTCAATTATTATATAGCCTAGCCCTAGTCTACAATAAAACTGAGACATGTAAAATGTAGCAGAACTGTTTAATGGGGCAGCAACATATGATAAATAGGACAGGCTATTAATCTTACATTGCGCAAAAGTATTATGATATGAAAGGCTCCAATACGGCACCAAGCGCATATGCGCATCCCGAGCGCTGAATGATGCGCTTAAAGCAACACGGAGACACAGCGCGCAGCACGTCGAGTGCGCACTGAACAGTTCAGCACCAAGGAAATGTCATATTGATGCGTAGTGTATAATATACATTATCTATCTATGCAATCGTTTTAGCCTTTTCGTTTACAGTTTTAAATGTATTTTACTGTGCACGTGAAGAACAATTATAGTGCTCTGACTCTAGTGCTCTAACAGACACCCGGTAGAAAGTAACATGATTTAGTTACAGCAATAAAGAAATATATCTTTTAATCGAATCGATTTTTTCCCCCAGCCCTACATTATGCACATTTTTTAGCAGGACAATCACACACAGTTTTTGTTTGGTAAATGACACTTACCAATAGCAATGTGTAGACGATGTCCAAAGCATGACAGTCTGGTCCAGTTATTGAGAGCGATGGCTTTAACAACATTGGCCCCGCTGTCTGTTGTTACACACACTTGTTTGTCCTCTTCTAGATGCCATGAGTTCAGAAATTCCCTTAAACCACTTGCAATATTTACACCTGTGTGATCCTCGGGAAAGTAACTTGTCTCAAGGCAGGAGTTGTGCAGCTTCCAGTCGTTGTCGATGTAGTGCACGGTCAGGCTGATAAACGGTTCTGCTGTTCGGCTCGACCACATATCCATAGTTGAGGCAAAAAACTCCACCGACGATAGCATAGCTGCTAGTTTGTCGCGGCATGTGTCATACTGTGCATGAGGGCTGTCTTTGTAAAATATTTTCTTCCAGGGATGCTGTATCTCGGGTCGAGCTTTTTAATCAGTTGCTTAAATCCCACCTTATCCACCATTTGGATTGGCATCATATCCTTGGCCAAACAAAATGAAATCACATCAGTAATTTCCATCCACCGTTTACTCTTCTTGTCATACGGAGTGCAACTAGCGAGTGCTCCAGCGATGCTCGGTTGAGTCAGTTTACTTTTGGGCCGCACATCACTAACGTTACCTGCTGCCGGTGTCTCGTCGCGTATCTTCATAGCCTGGTTATACTCGACGGTGTGTTTTTGCTTTAAGTGGTGAAACAAGTTTGTTGTGTTTCCACCTTTAGCAGTGACAGTTTTCATACATATTTTACAAAAAATTGTGTTTTGTTGGAGATCTGATCTCTTGTTCCCAAACCACCTCCACACTATAGAAGTAGCTCCCTTTTTAGGAACTAAATCTTGTTCAAATTCGGAGGTTGACATGCTGCCGTGCTATTACTATCAGAGTTTTTTTTTTGTTAATGTGCGCGCGCTAGGTAACGTAAATACGACATACGTCATCGCGCCGCTATAACATCAATATCGGGTCCTCGCAGCGCTGTATCATCAATATCGCGATATGACACTTTTTTATCATGTAAATTTTTATACCGGTATTATCGTGTGCGGTATGATATGGCACAGCCCTACTTGTCACCATATGCACAAAGCCTCTGCATGCTGCTCCTCCCAGGCTACAACGCATGCTGATCAAAACACAGGGATACAACTACAGCATCGTGTATCGTCCTGGATGTCAAATGATTCTAGCTGATTCTCTCAGCCGCCTGCCAAACCCTAAAAACAATGAAGACATTGAACTTGATGAACGCATTGATGGGCTGGAGACAGAGTTTGAAGACCCTGAGCATCATACTGTTGCAATTGTAAACTTCTCCCCAAACAAACAGGAGATTCTCAGAACTGAGACTGCAAGAGACCCCAAGCTCAGTGCGCTAAAAGAAATCATCCATCAGGGATGGCCAGACAGAATTCAAGACCTGCCAAAAGACCTACGCAGCTATTGGCCTTTCCGAGATGAACTTGCTATAGAAGCTGGAGTTGTATTTAAGGGCAGACAAGTGCTTATTCCAGAATCCATGACCAGCGACATCTTGACTCAACTCCACGCAGCCCACCAAGGTATCGAAAAAACACGCAGGTTGGCTAGAGAAAGTGTATATTGGACAAAGATAAACACAGACATTGAGAAACTGTGCAGATCTTGCAGTACCTGTGCAGAAAATCAAGATGCACATCCAAAGGAACCTCTCATTCCACACAAAACACCCACAAAGCCATGGCAATACCTGGCGTCAGATCTATTCGAGATCCATGGACATCAGTACCTACTTACCGTGGACAGGTATTCCAAGTACCCATTAGTTGATGAAATGCCCACACCAGTAAGTAGCCATGCAGTTGCACAAAAATGCAAAGTTACATATCTTTATTTGGTCGGCCAGATGAAATAATGACAGATAACGGACCACAGTACACGGGACAGTCTTTCAGGAAGTTCATAGCTGATTGGGGAATAGAACACACCACAAGTTCACCACACTACCCAAAAAGCAATGGATTTATTGAAAAACACGTGAGACATCAAATCCATCATAAAAAAACAATGCAACACAAAGGAGATGTACAAGTGGCTCTGATGCAGGTGCGAGCGACACCCATTGACAGAGATTTACCATTCCCTGCAGAATTACTCCTTGGCAGACCAATCACCACACTCCTACCAAGTCATTCAGATCCAGGTAAACTTGAACACAGACAGCACCTGGAAAAAGGGATTACAAAGATGAAAGCACACCATGATCAATGTAGTGGCAGAGACTTACCACCATTGTTTCGTGGACAGAGTGTGAGAGTGCTGGACAAGGAGAGGAAAACATGGCACCCAGGTACTATTGTGGAAAGATGAAAGGAGCCGAGAAGTTACCTGATCCAAACACCAAATGGAAACACAGTCAGACGTACTAGGAGCCAACTCCGTGAAATGTATGTACCACACACACAGAAAGTCCAGAAAAAGGTACAATTTGCTTAAACACCCAAAAGAGATGAGGTTGGACAAAGCCTCAATAGTCCAGTTGAAAACAAAATCACACAACCTCTTGAAACAAAAGCAGACAATACAGGTACTGAGACAACAAGACCAACATGCACAAGGTCTGGACAGATCATTGTCAAGCCAGCGCAATACAAGGACTATGTGTAAAGCTGAATTAACAGTCAAGCAGTAAAAAGAATACCAAATATGGACTGAATGCTTATTTTGCACATATAACCACCAAACAGGTTGTTATTGTTCATTATTGTTGGAATGTGCACCCTATTGAAAAAAAAGCTAGACGTATTTTTGTTAAGAATCTTATCTTGTTGTATTAGTTTTCTGAGGTGTTTACACATTTATGTTATACAGGGGGGATGTTGTGATAATCTACGTAATACGTAATGTGTACGTAAGACGCTGTGTGCGTGTACCGGAAGTGTATGTTATTGAACAGGTGAACCTCAAGTAAAGATGTTCGTACACCTACCTCTGATGCTGTCGAGTAATACTGATCATCTCGTGTTTCGTGGAGTTCGATCCTGCTTGGAGTTTATGTTCATCGTCACCTGTGGATCTACGGTGGCCGAGAGGGGCAAAACAAATCACAATTATAAAAACAAAATAACAAGTCAGAAAACACAACGACAATTCAGAAAACAAAGTAACATT
>JAOTRC010000001.1:2657894-2673055 GCA_027497675.1 Cyprinella lutrensis | reverse complement strand
TTATAAGGAGCTGGAGAAGAAATTGGGTGCTGCCCTGGAGAAAACACTTCAGGGGATTGAGGAACTTGACGTCTTCCTGGATGCAGTGGAGAAGCTCGCAGTCACTTCACCATTTGTCTTCACTGAAAAGAGCTTCGTGTCTGAGGACGAGAGTCCTGAAAGTGTGCGATCAGTCATCACAGCAGCAAGAATGACCTGTCCTCTCCTCATCAACTTTAAACGAAATGCAGAAACCTTCTTCCTTCCTTCACTCAGTGACTTGGAGGTCCTGTCCTTTCAACTAGACAAATACATACGAATCACAAAACAGATTTGTGAGAGAATGGAGGAAAGGTTAGTACTGACGTTCATGCAATGTTCATTTTGAAAGGAAAGAAGTTTGATTATACCCATTGATTATACAGTATGTTAAGGTGACGTCAGGAAGATGTTGGACTCCAACTAATCCAACGTCAGTCAGACGTCACATTTTGGTTGAGAATGAAAGTCAGAATGTCATCTAAACCCAATGTTTGTTTGACGTCAAGCTCTAACGTCAGACAGATGTTGGAAAAGGCACAGCAAAAAAATGTGACATGCATCGCAGCACATTAAATCTGTGAAGATCTCAGCAGAGTGTGAAGATCTCAACTCATTACTGACCAGATTTACTTTATTTCATTTCCAATTTAATGAAATCAATTGTAGTATTTTAAAGTCACCATTAAGGTGGTTAGTGTTTGCTTTAGTTGGACTCTTGACCCTTGACTCTGTATTATAACATTTTCTTTACCTGCTATAATTGTGTGTTAATGAATCATATTCCTTGCGGCAAAAATAGCCTTGGAAAAAAATTAGATCAGGTGATGTTGGCTGTTTATTGATGATGTACACATCATATAAGTGCTTGAATTTTTGATCATATTCAGAGTCTAATGTTTTGAACTTGTGTTTTAAATGTTTGTAAAAAGTGATTTAGTTTCAGCATGAGAGCAATGTTGTTTATCAAATAATATAAAGGTTTTTTAAAACATTTAGTGCATTAAACTTTTTCACCTACCTTATTAGTTAATCCTCAAGAATGACTCTCAACAATGATAACAATTGATGAAATGCGTCATGCTTCAGTCAGTGCATCCTGGGTACCACCAATCAAAACTCACCCATATCTCCCAGCATGCATTGTGGCATTAATAAATTATGTAGCTGGATTTTTTGTAGCTTGTGAGTTCATCTGATTATCTGGATATTTTGTTTTATTGTCACCATTGTTGAGATTCATATGCTTTTTCTTGATGTCAAGTCTGTGTGCTTCTAAGTAATGCCATAGATGAAAGGTTATTGTACACTAAATAGTATTTCATAAAGAAGTATATTATGTGATAAACAACACTTCTAAATATGCTGTAGAATCAAATTACTTCCAATATGAATAAAACAATATTATAACCACAAGTATTAGTCAAATAATCAAAGCATTAAATGCAGAACCAGATTAAGGCTTCAGGCAATTACATGAAGACATGATCAATATACCAACATCACCTGATCTCACTGCTTTTTTAAATACAATTGTGCATAATATACACATTTATAACAGCCAGAGAAAATTTTGTATTACAATGCAAACACTAACCACCATCATGGTGATTTTATTGGTGAATTTATATCATTTCAGAAATCATATTTTGTATTTTAAGGTAAATCTGGTTAAGTGAAGCTGGTAATAAGTGTACAGCCATGCATTTCACATTCGTGTTTGGTTTTATTCCAACTTAAACTCAACAACCAAAATCCAACATCTGACCGGCGATGTTGTAGTCTATATTCTGTGCCTGCTTGGATACACGTAATACACAGATTATCAAAATATTGATTATCAAAAGTATTATAAATGTTAGGGTAAGACTGGGGTTACTGTAATTCAACATCTTCATTAGTCACCAAAACACCAAAAGGCAAAACTAAGTGGAATCGTTCAATCTGAATTCAAATTTTATTTGCTTTTATGATAATCTATAAAATGCCTATCTAAAAATATAGGCAAGTCTTTCCTGCTGAAACTCTCTACAGTTGCAAGAAAGCTCAGCCTGTGAAGTTCAGCTCGGACTTAAGCGAGGATTCCATGCAAAAATTGCTTGATCATTTGAAGCAGTTGTGCGAAATCAGGTGAGACCTACATTTATGATCTGATGTTTTCTTCACACTCATGCATCATGAAAGGTGGCTGTAAATAATATATTTTCTATTTTTGTCTAGGATGGACCAGCACACAAGGCTGGCTTTCATTTTTCAGGAATCAAAGGCTGAGAAATTCATTGGTTTATTCAGTCAGTGTCGCTCTAGAATGGAGAAGCATCTGTCAGATCTGGAAGAGAGTGCAGTTCAGCTGGACAGGATGAAGATGGGGGCCAGTATCTCCACTGTGACTGGCAGTGCGGTTGGGATAGTAGGGGGTGCTTTGTCCATTTTTGGTACTGCTCTGGCTACCACCTCTGCAGGAACCTCACTGGCTCTCACTAAAGCAGGTATCAGTCTGGGGGTTGCCAGTGGGGCCAATAGTATGGTCACAGGCTTCACTGAAGTAGGAGTCAACCACTGGTATGGGGCAAAAGCCCAGAATATTTTCAAACAATATATGGAGGATATGGAGAAGATTCGGAATTGTCTGGATCAGGCTAGTAGACCGGAGCAAGTAGAGGGGCCGGCTGGGTTCGATATCATCCTTACAGCTAAGAAACTGAAAAGTCATGCAGAATCATTGTGCAAAAATATTAAATCTCTGGCAGGTGGAGCTTCAGCTGTTGATAACCTCAAAACTGAAAGTGCTCGTAACATTCCCAAACTGGCTGCAGACCGTCCTGAGATTGGGCAGCTGGCAAAAGGGACGCCACTAGCTCTTTCAAAGTCTGCCAGAGCTGGATTCATCGGTCAAAATGCCCTCTCTATTGTTGCAGATGCCTGTCGTATTTACAAAGAGATAAATCTGGCCAACGGGAGCGAGAGCGAGACCTCTCAGCTCATCCACTCACGAGCAGCTCTGTGGAGATCTGAGCTGGAGGATTGGAAGAAGATCCATGATTCCTTACGCATAGGGATAACGAGGGTCAGGAAGTGTCAGGAAGTGTTGGAGCAACCTTTCCTTCCTTTCAATGGGTGTTCGGTAACTCCAGCCACTTATTTGCTGATTTTCACTTTTCTTGTCGCAGGTTTTCTTTGTTTTCTTATTCAGTTATAGTTTAATCTACCCCCAAAAGGAACTGTGATAAAGTTTCTCTTATAATTGTGCAGACAAAGCTCACGTTGCAGTCTTTTCTAATGTAGACAGGATCCATTATTGGTTACAATCAATGTTTTACATGTTATTATAGAACAATTATAAATCATAACGGAGTCGACCAAAGTATAAACAATTTTATTGACACGGAAACGCTTTACTTTAGCTCTCGCCATTCCGTACTTTAGCTCTCGCACGACCAATATTTATTCTTGTGCTGTCCCTCGCTCGGTCAACAGCTTTATTCCCCTCCCTCACCTGCTCCGCTGAGTACCGTCTCCTTTTTTTTTTACACTGGGGCTTGTAAAGCATTATCCATCATTGCGTGTTGGTTCTTTTAGCTAGTATTGAGCTTGAGGGGGGCGTGTGTGTTTCGAATTGCCATAAAGCAGTTCGTGTTTCTCGCTCTTTCTCGCTTCTCACGAGACTTCTTATTTCCAACTTACCGGGACGGTAGTCCTCATGTTGCAAGGCTAGTTTTCGCTGGGGGGCCTGGGGAAAGTCACCATTCTCACCAGAACTGGTTATTTAAACATCCAAATGATTTCTAAATGGATGCATTAAGTTGAAAAAGAGCTGATTTAAAGAGCTGAGATGAGCAGTCATTTAGACCAACAGTTAGACTTGCTGTCTTGAAACATTACTCAGTTTATCAACTTAACACCTACTTCTTTTTTCAAGCTTTCTGCTTTGCTAATTGATAAAACAGGAATATAAAATAAAAATATCATACTAATGTTTTATTATTTTCTTATGTTTTACCATTTGCTTGTGTTTTATCATTTAATCATTTTGGATGTTAAATAGCATTTAATCAAATGTAATCACATTTTAAGAAATCATTATTATAATTTTGATGTTTATTATCATGTGACATATATATGTTTAATTCTTTACTTTTATTAATCTTTATGTCAAGGAGCTGATTGACAAGTGTGAACTTTTTTGGGGCAGATGAGGGCAAAAGTCTTTAAGTTCCCGATAGACCGACGACGAATGCTTGAATGCCTCAGAATAAAGTGATAAATGAATGTTATGCAACAACTTGACTTATCTTTAGGCAAGAATATTATATTACTCAAGAGTGTGTTAATTATACATGACTTACTTAGATAAGAAGTGATTTTAATTGTTAATTCTATCTTTTGATCCTGATTATGGATAAATTACTTTCACTCTTCATATTGTTTGATTGTCTGTTTGATTGTTATAAGAAATAATATTTGATTTTATCATCTGACTGGATCTCCTCCATGCATCACTGATAATTAATTTTAGTTAAATAAAAGCATTAATTAGATCTGCTTGATTCATTGCACATGCCAAAATAATATTTTGAGAGTTGAAAATCATTACATGGTGGAAGTCTAAACTGAAAACTGTATCCTATATACACATGTGTACGTCACTGTCAAATCTAATATAACTGATTAAAAAAATAATAGCACTTGTGTGTGTGTGTGTGTGTGTGTGTGTGTGTTATGTGTCATGGTTCAAAAGCAGAATATGTTCATATTTTTAAAAAGTGCTGCCTACATATTAATTGTGGTGAAAGTGTTATTTGCTCTTAGGGTGTGAGAGTCTCAAGTGCGTCAGTTAAATACTGACAAATCAAATAATATTATAAAAGGTTAAAAAAAAAGGTAATTTAATTTATACACAATTTAGTGATCTGTCCCCTTAATGAAAGTTGAAAAAAGATGGAAAAAATGAGTAATATAAAAATAAATACATGAATAAATATGCAAATTCATTCTAGATAAAAGCTCGGTGAGCAACCAATGAGAGCTCTTTGTCATTTGCGCCATGGGTGTCGACGAGCATGCTCAATGACAGAAGAGACGAGCTTGACTGAGAAGAGCGGACGCAATCTGATTTTCGTGATCCATTTTATAAATCTCAGATTGAAAATCATTGAAAAATAAATGAAAACGTTGAGGGTTGATTAATTTGATGCATTCTGAATAAGAAGCCGACTGAATAGAGGAATACATTCTTACCTGTTCACCGACGCCATTTTATGATCACGCACGCCTGTAGTTGCGCCTGTGGAAGAGCAAAAGAAAAATCGATCACAAAGAGCAGCAGTCACCTTGTACAGCATAATATTTTTAACATGTTTTCAAAGTAATTTCTTAAAAAGCTTTTCTAATACAATTTTTTACTTCTCTTCAACTTTTTTAAGACACACAGACATCAATAATTAGCCTGTGAATCTCAACAATGGTGACAATTATAAAGCATGTTGCAGTGCATTCTGGGTGCCACCAATCAAAACTCATTCATGGCTCCCATCATGCATTGCTGCATGAATAAATAATGAGCTTATGTTCAGAGGTGATCTGATTGTCACCATTGTTGAGATTAGTATATTAATCCTTGATGTCTGTGTATGTCTATATAAAATATTTTTGGGATTTGACGATATAAATGACGATCACAAAGAGTTCACCATCTCCATTGTTGGTCACGTGTCTGTATTAGAGAGAAAAACATTGGTTAAAAGATATGTTTTTACATTTGAAAAACAATGGAAAAGTAGCGCAGTTCGGGAGGAAAAACATGTACTGTGTGAACGGCCACTAATTGTACTTGTAGTATTTAATTTAACCAAACAGGCGGAGTGACTATGGAATGATCATGACCTCAAAATATGTGTGAGGGACTTTAAATACATACACCTCTTTAACTGATGTAACAATGAACTCAAACAAAAACTGATTATTTTTGTACCAATGATCTCATTTATTGTAGTGCAAAGAGAACGACAGTGAGATTAAAGTGATTTATTTATGTACCGACCCCATCAGTCCAACACCAACAGCAAGACCGAACAATGAAAACACTGTGATAAAACACAAACACAACATCATCTCTGACTGAACATTCAGAGCAACAACAGTGGAAAACAGCAAAACAAACACACATCTGGAGATCGTACCTCTGAAATGAGGAGCAAACCTCAGTGTTTGGACTGATAAGGGTGAGATCAGTAGTGTTTCTGAACGTACAGTAGTGAAGATCAATAAATACAAGCTACAGGATCCGTCCTTCAGCAGCAGACTTTGGTGAAGTTAAAAAACAACCATTATAAAAATGGTAAAGCAGCATCATTTTCACATGCGAATGACAAATCCTCCAGCAGTTCATCTCAGATTAGTGTCGTTTCCAGCTCCACATTCACATTTAATCAGACACATAATCAAACTATGATTAAATGAGAATTATTCATATAAAAAGCACTTCATTTGTTCAATGCATTCAAGGCATCCCAGCATTGAGTTTGGTTGTGACGAGTTGTCACACAGATGATTGACAGCTGTCAGAGGATGGATGATTGAAGGCACTGAGTGTGTTTTAAGTGCATTCACACATGCACCGTTACCCTGATGAACTCAGAAAGCTACCATACAACATTAATAAAACCCTCAAAACATCATTAAAAGAATCAAAACTTTGATCTACTTCAACAAACCGTTCGTTCCTGCAGCCCAATTAACACTAAAATAAGACACAACTACATACTGACGCTCGGGTCAGCTAAAAATAAACAAAACTTGATCTAAAAGATGATAAAACAATCATAATCTACGTTCTCAGCAGGACGATCACAAAGTGCTGAAAGAGAAGTCAGGATTAGGCCACTCCTGTGTGTGTGTGTGTGTGTGTGTGTGTTTATCTGGGCTGCAGACGGGCCAGGCCTCTGCGTGCGTGTGTTGACTGTCTTTGCTGGGCCAGGAAGGACTGAGCCGAACCCGAGCCGGATCGCTCCCCGGCGACCTTCTGATGAAGAGCCATTCCCTGAGGATCACACAGAGAGCGGCCGGTTAATGACAGGAACAGAGGGATGTGGATCTCCACAAAATAGAAATGCAATTCACACTTTTTTTTGCACATTTCCCACTTTGTTTCGTACAATTCACACTTTGTTTCACGCAATTCACACTTTGTTTCACATAATTCACACTTCGTTTTGCACAATTCCCACTTTTTTCACGCAATTCACACTTTGTTTTGCGCATTTCCTACTTTGTTTCGCGCAATTACCACTTTTCACGCAATTCCCACTTTGTTTCCGACTTTGTTTTGCGCAATTCACATGGATTTGCGCAATTCACACTTTGTTTCGCGCAATTCCCACTTTGTTTCACACTTCGTTTTGCGCATTTCCCACTTTATTTTGCGCAATTACCACTTTTCACGCAATTCCCACTGTTTTCCACTTTGTTTTGCGCAATTCACACGGATTTGCGAAATTCACACTTTGTTTCGCGCAATTCCCACTTTGTTTTGTGTAATTCCCACTTAGTTTTAGGCAATTCACACTTTGTTTCAAACAATTCCCACTTTGTTTCACACAATTCACACTTTGTTTTGCACAATTCCCACTTTTTCACACAATTCCCACTTTGTTTCCCACATTGATTTGCGCAGTTCACAATGATTTGCGCAATTCACACTTTGTTTCCCACTTTGTTGTGCGCAATTCCCACTTGTTTCGTGTAATTACCACTTAGTTTTGCGCAATTCACACTTTGATTTGGCCAAATCACACTTTGTTTCAGGCAATTCCGACTTTGTTATTGCACAATTCCCACTTTGTTTTGCGCAATTCCCACTTTGTTTTGCGCAATTCCAACTTTGTTTCACGTAATTCCCACTTTGCTTCCCACTTTGTTTTGCTCAATTCACACTTTGATTTGCGCAATACCTTCTTTGTTTCACGCAATTCCCTCTTTGTCACACACAATTCCCACTTTGTTTTTCCGCATTTCCCACTTTGTTATTATAGTTAACAAAAAAACGGAAACTTATCAAAAACTAAAACTAAATTAGACCTTAACAGACTTTTTAAATTAATTATTAAATTAAACTTTAATAGACAAATTAAAGCCAATAAACAAATACTGGTAACTCTTTACAACAAGGTTTTCAACATAAGTACTACATTGAAAAATTCGAAAGCATTTCTTATTTAATGTTAATTAGAACTAAAAATGAGAAATGTTAGTGTTAAAGATGAATAAATACAGTAAGAAATATATTGCTCAGTGTTAGTTAATGTATATTTTGGTAACGCTTATACCAATAAGGTCCCATATATCAATGTAGTATTGTAATGTAATGTTAAGTGTAACCAAATATATTATTAAAAGCTATACTAGTATTAAAAAATAGTAAAACAGGACAGGACACGAGCCGTTGTGACTGATCTGGAATATTCTCACCATGTTGTACCAGGCCGAGATGATGAGCTTCTCCTCCTGTTCGTGTCTGGAGCGACTCTTCTCAAAATCATGCTGAACACACACCAAAACAAGACGATCATTACCATAATTAAACAGAGTCACAGACCAATAGCTTGTGAGAGTGTGTGTGTAAAAGTGAGTGAGAGTGTGTGTGACCTCCATATGTTGTATCTTCCTGTCTTTCTCTGTCAGCTGGTTCTTCAGGGCCTGAACTTCAACAGGAACCGTGTTACTCTTCTTCTTCGGGTCTAGAGTCTTAATCACATGAAACACACACACACACGACATGTACATGTGTGTGTATATCAGCATCCTGAGTAAAGATGAGGTCAACTGACCGTGCGAGCTTTGTCCACGTATCTCTTGTATCTCTCCTCCATTCGTCTCATGTCTTCATCCTTCTTCTTCAGGATCTCCTGCAGCTCATCGACCTTCTTCGCCACTGACACACACACACACATTTCCATAAGAACAGTCCTCAAAAACACTCCACCCCACTCAAAACCACTCCTCATCGTTATATTTTAATGAACTGATCCAAACGATTTAAACACATTCCAGTCTGTCTGGACTCTCACGAACGAATCATCTGAATGAACTGATTTGTTCAAATGAATCAAATAAACTGCTTCAAATCAAAAGCATTCCCAGAAGTCCCTGCACTGCATTTGACATATTCTTGTGAAATATGCATACAAATGTATCTCTGCTTGCAGATATGTATAAACATATACAGTCAAACCAAAAATTATTCAGACACCAGATATAATTTATATATGTTTTAACTAGACACTATAGTTCATTTATATAAGTGAGGAGAGCGAAATAAAGAAAACTGTGGCATATTACAACCAGAAATTCTTCATTCAGTGACTAACGGTAAACATTTTCGGACCAAAAATCAGAAAACCGGACAAAATCTTCTTGTTATATTTAATTACCATTTTCTAAACCATAGTGCTAATCAGAATGACCTTTAACCTTCATGTTCACTCACTGTTACTGTCCGCAGGCGGCTCTAGATCATCGATGACCTCTCGCTTCTTCTGCAGGTCAGAGTGAGCCTCGTGGAGCTTCTCTCTGCAGAAAACACACACATTAAAACACACATTTGATGAGCAAAACTGCTTCACAGAGATCAGAGACACTCACAGATGCTCCTCCAGCTTCTTCTTCAACAGCGACGACTGTCGGGAAAGAAAACAAACACGTGAGACAGAGCCAGATGATAGTGTGTGTCCATCACAGCACATTTACAACAGTAACAATCAGTGTCCAATCAGAGAGCAGACGGGCAGTACTTACGATGACCTGAGGCGGCGGATGATTGGTCGATTAGGAGAAGTGGGCGGATAAAAACAGACGAGCAGGCGTTAATTTCAGCACCGCAAACAAAACACGTTACAGATTCCACACATGAATCAAGCAAACTGAGACCGTGAGGTTTTTTATTACGGGAAACACTGTGGGATGATCAGGTGAGTGATATTACATAAATCACAAGCAGATGGAGATCACTCAGTCAGTGCTGTCTGAGGAGATACACCCCCGAATCCTCCGTTCATCGCACTTTTAAAGGGGTCGTCGGATGCAAAATGACCCCTTGATGGTGTTTGCATATAATTGTCTTTGCACACTACCACTGTTTTTAATCCTCAAAAAGTCTAAACACTCAATAATCAAACAGTTTAGATTTGAGCAATATGACATCATGCTTCGCCCACGACCACTGAGGGACTGTCCCGTATTAGCATATTTCTAGGGTTGGACCCGAATATTCAAGTATTTGTTTGGTGGGTTAGTATTCGATTTAAAAACGTGAGATTCGAATATTCAGGGTTTTTTGCACATCTGGCAACCCCTCGAAACGGTTCTCATCCGCACTCGAATATGTTTTACTCTATAAAATCTGGTGAAATATTATACTTAACATATTATAGCTACTTAATAAATATATTTGCGTCTTGGACTACTAAAAGTGTTCCTGCAACGGGAGTATTCTCCGGCTAGAGTGTGTGTGGACCGAAGTGCATGCCTGCGCTTGTGTTTTGGTTTAAGCTGCGTTGCTTTGATACTGTAGAAAACAGAATAGATACAAAATGTATTTTCCTTTTTACCCGTTATTATCAATCTAAATTAATCTACTGCGAAATATACGAGGCTTTGAGATTTTACTGGGACGGCACTTGCCCCAGTTAAAGAAATACGAAATAAAGAAAAACAAAATTTAAATGGATAAAAAAAGAACAATTTAAATAAAGAAAAACGAATTTTAAATAAATAGAAACGAAATTTAAATAAAAACGAAATTTAAATATAGAAAAACACAATTTAAATTTAGAAAAACAAATTTTTTTTAAAGAAAAAAGGAATTTAAATAAAAAACAAAATTTTAAGAAAAAATAAAAAAGAACGCTTTATTTAAAATTCATTTTTCGTTAAAGAAAAACGAAATTTAAATAAAAAACGAAATTTAAAGAAAAAAAAAAAAAAATAAAAGAACGCTTAGTTTAAATTTAATTTTTCTTTAAAGATAAAACTAAATTTAAATAAACAAAACCGAAATAAAAATAAACAAATTTAAATATAGAAAACAAAATTTAAAGAAAAACTAAAAATAAATAAAAAACTAAATTTAAAGAAAAAAAATAAAAATAAATAAACACTTTGTTTAAATGTCATATTTCTTTAAAGAAAAACTAAATTTAAATAAAAACGAAATTTAAAGAAAAAATAAAAGAACGCTTAGTTTAAACTTCATTTTTCTTTAAAGAAAAACTAAATTTAAATAAACAAAAACGAAATTAAAAAAAAAAAAACAAATTTAAACATATAAAAACGAAATTTAAAGAAAAACTAAAAATAAATGAAAACTTTATTTAAATTTCGTTTTTTTTTTTAAAGACAAACTAAATTTAAATAAAGCATTCATTTATTTTTAGTTTTTCTTTATTTAAATTTTGTTTTCATATATTTAAATTTGATCAGTTGCTCATTATCATTTAAAGAGACATGCACCGAAACAGGTCGCTGTGAACAGAGCTGTCTTTGAGGAGGTAAAAGGGTGTCGTTTTACACAATTGCAGAATTTTAACCAAACAACTTTACACAAACACCCTAAAGAATCACACCAACTTGTGGAAAATGGGCATCCGACGACCCCTTTAACATCCGTGATGAGATGTTGAAGGAAACTGAGTATTTGATAGGAGACAATGGAGGACTTTCATTGGGATTTGACTGGAGGCAGATCGTCCATCAGACAGCAGCAGCATTGTGTGTGTGTGTGTGGATTTGAACAACTTAATTTAAGTGATTTTAGCTTGAACAATCATGATGTGAGGAATGAGTTCAGGTATGGACTGTGTGTGAGTGTGTGTGTGTGTTACTGACGTCCTCAGTTTTGCTGTCCTGCTCCTGTAAAGCTCTCTGCAGCTCCTCGATCTGAGAAACCAGCTCTGAGATCTGCTGCTGACTCAACCTGACACACAGGTTGACATTTTCATTACATTCATCGACACCTTGTTTAATTTATAAACAATCAGCGTTTTTAAGGGTACGGTTTAATGATGACTTGCTCATAAAGACTAGCATGCTCGATCCTGATCTCTCACACACACACACACACACACACCTGTTTTGAGTCTCCAGTGTGTTCTGGCAGCGCTGTGACTCCTCCAGCTGAGTCTGCAGCTCCTCCAGTCGGTGTCTGTACGACTCCTCCTGAACACACAGCATCTTATTCTCCTGCTGCAGACGCACAACCGTATCCCTGACACACACACACAGACACACAAACCTTCATATGCAGGATGAGGAAACAATCTGCAAACAAGCTGCATGTGAGAGTTTAATGAAAATATCTGTCATGTTCAAACTGCCCCAACAGACACTGATTGAACATGTTCAGTGAGTCAGATGAAAACTTAATTATTATAATCATGTAATTCATAAATCACAGCCGTATTTGTCTGGATCTAAATCTGGATCCCAAAAGGAACATTTTAGACTAAATATTAGTGATGAAACCGATGAAAGTGTTCATTTAGCTGGAAAAAAAAAATCACATTTAATTTTTATATATGAAGTAATATGTATGCAAGAATAAAAAAAACCCTCATATACTTAAATAGTATAATTATTAAAATCATAGTATTTAACTAAATAATTTAGCTAAAAAATACTGTATAACAGTTAAAATAACAGTTATTAGTTATTTAATCAACTATAACAATAAAATAAATGAGTTAAAACTAAACTTTAAATGAAATGTATAAGAAATATTTTTAATATAATAACTATTTTTAGTTATTTTTAGTAAACTTAGCAAACTTTAAATGAAATGTATATAAAAAAATATTTTTAAAATAATAACTATTTTTAGTTATTTTTTAGTAAACTTTAAATGAAATGTATATAAAAATATTTTTAAAATAACTATTTTTAGTTATTTTTAGTAAACTTAGTAAACTTTAAATGAAATGTATATAAAAATATTTTTTAAATAATAACTATTTTTAGTAAACTTTAAATGAAATGTATATAAAAAACATTTTTAAAATAATAACTAATTTTAGTTATTTTTTGTAAACTTAGTAGACTTTAAATGAAACGTATATAAAAAATATTTTTAAAATAATAACTATTTTTAGCCAAAGCAACATTTATCATTGTCCTTTAATTTTATTTGATAAAGTAAAACTAAAATTGAAATAAATTTATAAAAACTACAGACTTGAAACAAACTAAATTGAAAATGAAAATATAAAAATTAATTATAATAAACTACAATAGTAGCTTAATGAAATTAAAATAACATATTAAGGTAAATAATGTTTTATATATTTAAAATATAAAATTATTTATATACAATTTTCTACTTAAATTTAAAAAAAAATATATATGGCATTTCTTGCAAAAATGATAAGTAAAAATAAGCTTTATTTTAACGTTAGCACAGCACTGTTTCTGATGTGTTAACAGTGGCTAGCGCTCACCTGAACTCTGTTGGCATGATTTCTGACGCCAAGCTGCCAAACGCACCTGAATCTCCACTCAGAGAATCTACACACACACACACACACAGAGTCAGGGACAGAGCTGATTGGTTTACAGAGTGAGAGAGGGGGTGGGGCTTCTGCTGGTACATGCTATCAGGTTATGATGGTGTATGTGTGTGAGTGAATGTGTGTAAGAGAGAGTGTGTGTGTGCTGTGTGTGTGACCTGTTAAACACTGCTGCTGCACTTGAGCACATCTCAGCTCATCAGCCGTGTCTCTCAGCGTGTCTCGCTCACATATCAGCTTCTACATCACACAGAAACACACACAGCGCTACTGTAAGAGTCATTTTCACACACACACAGAGTGAATCTCATCAGATCCTGTACCTCTCTCTCCTTCAGAAGCGTCTCGTATTTGTCGTTGAGGTTCTTGTACTCGAACTGCCACTTCTCTGCTTTCATGGCCTCGGCCGAGTGTTTGGCGCTCATCTCGTGAGCCTGACGAAAGGAAACACCGTCATTCCTTCATCTGTCCAGCTGTTTCCTGAACGCTAGTACACATCAGCGCGTGTCCCGTCACCATTCCTCGTTTAAAGTCAAGCACTCGATTAAAAAATTTGGGGTTTGTGTTGTCTTATTACGGACCATTTCACAAGATTTTTAACGCAACTCATTTGTAAATCTACGCCAATACAGGAGAATACATAAATATGTTTCTAAATGCAGCTAACTGTTGTTCATCGTGGTTTCCAAATAAAGAAAAAAACCCTCGTGCTGAGATCGCATGTTTCGATACACACACTTTCTTGTTCAAGAAATTACAGCGGCTTTTGCATTTCTCTCGTACAGAAGCGACCAAATTAGTCTACCAAAGACTAAGTAGATATTTGAATTAAATGTTGTTTGGCCAAAATTATACAAGGATTTGATCATGCCGGCGTAGTTCAACAAAAAATCATCACTAGGTCATTGGCGCCCTCTGTAGGCATTCGTTATAATACGTTATGATTATATTATTTATTTTACATGGTTTATTTTAACAGTGTTGTTCAACAAAACCCATTTGATTACTTACATCGACACTTTATTTGAACTAATTATTATTGCTTGTTATTATATATTTTTATTTCAAGCCAAGTCACCATTTATATAGCGCTTTAACAACATAGATTGTTTCAAAACAGCTTTACAGTGATAATAGGAAATTACAATACCATTATTTGGGTTTACAGCAGCTCTAGAATAAAGTTACTGTCCAGCTTAAATTAGCTTAAATTTATTCACTTGCATTGCATTTTTTTTTAAATGCTGTTGTTCAATTGGTGCTTTTTTATTACCACAATTTTTTATCCAAGTACTCGATTAATCGAAGGAATAATACACAATGGTGTATGAATATGTATCTTTCAGTACCATGGTATATATTTAAATATTTTACATCTGATACATTCTCTTTTCTATGGTACTACCACTTTGTTTTTCCACACTTTCATAGCATTTATTTACTTTGCATAGTTGCAGTAGTAATTTAAAGCAACACTGTGTAACTCTTTTAGCTTATTCTTAGCAAAAAACACTTCTTTCAAAAATATATGTGCTCATTAATATATATTTACTTCGTTCAAGTAATAAAGTATTCTCGTGAGTGTATAAT
>JAOTRC010000001.1:2408107-2420598 GCA_027497675.1 Cyprinella lutrensis | reverse complement strand
TTTGCAGGTACCCGGTTGATGGCCCATGCTTGCAGGGCCCACCTTTATGGGCATCTGGTTTCCCTGATTCGTTCCAACACTTGAGGCAGGAGTGAAACTGTGGGAAAAGTATAGAGCGGGCAGCTGTGCCAGATGAGGGCCAGTGCATCCTTGCTCTTTGAGAAGAACTATAGCGCTGCGGCGGAAGGATTTTGTGGAGCGCTGAATGTCTATTCTGCACTATGGTGACGAGTTCAGCTCTATACCCAGGAAAATTATTTTCTGACAGGGGACCAGCGAGCTTTTCGCCTAATTGACAATGAGACCCAGTTTCTCGAGGTGTTCGAGGAACACAGCCCTGTGTTGTATGAGCTCTGACTGAGATCGAGCTAGAATCAGCCAATGGTCCAAGTAGTTCAAAACTCGCATGCCCTGAAGTTTCAGGGGTGCGAGCACCGCATTCATGCACATCGTGAATGTATGGGGAGCAAGAGACAGGCCGAACGGTAGTCTGTGTGTTGATATGCCTGGCCCTCAAAGGCGAATCTCAAAAATCGCCTGTGACATGACGCTATTTGTACCTAGAAATAAGCGTCCTTCAGGTCTATTGACATAAATCAGTCCCCTTGGCAAATCTGCGCGAGGATTTTCTGAACTGGAGTATCATAACTTTTTTTATCATAACTGGAGTATCTTTGTTCAGTGGTCTTAGATCTAGAATGGATGTGAGACCCCCGTCTTTTTCGGTACCAGAAAATATCTGCTGTACAGGCCCCCTTCGCTCTGAGCTTGAGACAAAAGCTCTACTGCCTCGTTGCTCAATAAGGACGCTATTTTGGCTCGAAGTAGGTGTGCTACTTCTGTTTTCACTGTAGATTCGATGCACGCCGTGCTGCTGCAAGGGCGTCGAGCGAACTGCAGCGAATAGCCTCTTTTTATAATGTTAAATACCCAATTCAAAAAGCCTGGGAAGCTGTGCCCACACGTTTGCTTGAATGGCTAGGGGTAGAATGGGTTCTGGGCTCTGACCGTAACATAATGACGACACAGGAACTTTTGTGCGCTGTAAAATGTCTGTGGGTGAATGTAGGCGCGGAGTAGCGGGCACATTCACATCACTGAAACACATTGTCTGCCTGAGCTGACTGTATTTGTGTTGGTTTCGTTTTTACAGAAACCCTGTGACATGCAGTGTGTTGTGTTAGTGTGCACTGAATCGTGGGCACGTTTACTACATTCAATGCACAATCGACACGAGACGATTTTATTTTTGCAAGCCTTGTATTGTGGCAGGCTGTGTTTGCATGTACAAATGAGCACTGGTTTGCGGGCATTTTTTATTACACTTATAACGCCATCGGCCGAGGCCGGGACATCAGAAAAAAAACATTTTGTATTTATCTGGGTTGCCATAGAAACGGCATTTGAGTGCAGGCAAGCGGGCCATGATACCGAATTGTTTACTGCAGAATACACTGGAACAGTCACATTTCTTGGGACTGAACGAGCGTGAAGTTTTGGTGAAAATCTGGCCGTGGCGAGACTTGAACACCGTCGTTTTCCTAGAAGGGCTAGGAAGACTTAGAGTGCACATTCACTGTACTGGAAAACACTATTGGCCTGAGCTGACTGTATATGTTTATTTCTCAGAAACCATGGTACAGTACATGTAGTGTGTAGTGTTTGTGGGAACTGGGTTGTGGGCACATTCACTACGGTTAATGCACAATTGACATGCGTCGATTTCATTTGTGCGAGCCCTGTACCGTGATGGTCTGTGTTTGTGTGTAGAAATGAACACTGGGCTGTGGGCATTTTATTACACTCATAACACCAGCAGCTGTGGCCGGAATTTCAGAAAATACACTGCTTATGATTTTTCTGGGTCGCCATGGAAACGGCATTTGAGTGCAGGCAAGTGGGCAGTGGTACTGGCTTGTTTACTGCAAAATACACTTGAATAGTCACATTTTCTTGGAACTGAACGAGTGAAAAGGAAGTCTGGCTATGACGAGACTAAATTTCTTTTCTGCTATGAGCCAGGATCAAACACGGGTCTTCTGCACTAAGGGCATTGTATTTTGCCACTGAGCCACAGGGGGGAAACAACATAAGCAAAAAATAGCTTGGGCAGTTGAGGGGGCGTCATCACAGTGTGTCAGCATATGTTTGCAGGTGTGCGTGTTATACAACATGCTCATTGCTGCAATATTGACATTTTCAGCCGCTCAACTAAGAGGAGCTGTGAAATGTTTGAGACATGGAGATTAATAGTCCGGCCTTGGCATCTTTAAAAAGACGCAGATCTTTTAGTAAGTAAATTTCAGGGGCGAACAACATTTTATTGAAGCGCATTTGTTAGTGCCGGACTCATACTGACTCGTATTCTGCCTGACAGAAAGAAAAGCTTGTAAGCTACTGAAGGCGAAGCGGTTTGACCAATCAGATGAAAGGGGTGTTTCATCGCCGCCCATGTGTACAAATGAAATATCGAACCCATGAACCGATTTGCAACAACAAACGAAAAATGAAAAATTAAAGCCAAAATGTAATTTTTCGTTTTTTAAAATAAACTAAAAACAAATAAATGATCTGGTTTTCATTTCTTGTTATTCCATTCCAAAGAGGAAATTAAATTATCAAAAAGTATGGAGGAAAGTAAGACTATGACGCAGAAATCATAAACATTAGTGTTCTCCTTGACCAGTTGCTGTAGCCCTTATTCTTAGTGATGTTCCTCATTCCTGTTTTCCCTGCATATAGTAACAGTTTCTTAGACACTCTCTTGCTTTTCTTTATTTTCTTTATTAATAAACAATTATCACTGTAATTCCACAGCAAGCGCTATGTGTACTTTTCTCTAATGTCTGTAAATACATTTGCTAGCATCCTCTGTCTTTGGAAAGGAGGAACTTGATATCTGTCAGAGTGGCTTTACACAAATAAAGCACTATAAATATTTAGCCTCATATAAGATATATATCTCTTTTGAGTCTTTCAATTTTCTGCTTTTTTAACCACACAATGCAACAAGCAACACACTAAAAATTTATCTCTTCTGTGAGTTTTAACTGGTCTCTGATCATATATTGTCACATTTCCATTTCTGCCAAGACGCCGCATTGAAACCACTCTTGATGTGAACGTTTATAATTAGATGTTAAATAACAAAAGTCTGAAATTCTTCAAGGAAAATCAGGAAAATTATAGTGTCTGAAACATTACAGAATGAAAATAAAAGATTTGTGTTTTTACGCTCTACAGCTGCAGCGTATTGTGAGTGTGAAGGTGCACAAAAAGAGAGAAACTATTCTGGGGTGCATTTCCCGAAAGCATCATTAGCCAACTATGGTCGCAAGTTGGTCGCAATTTCCTTTGAACTCTATTGGTAACGACGGAACTTGCGACCATAGTTGGCTAAAGATGCTTTCGGGAAACACACCCCAGATTGGCTTTGTTTTGCAAATCAAATCACCTATTCAGATTTGACCCAAATTTTCTATTTTTCTAAAACAGTATTTATCTAGTAAGAGGCGCTGCCGCATTCGTGCACGCTTCAAGCATAGTATAACAGCTGAAAGTGCAGAAAAGTTTTTCTGAGGTAAGATACTTTGAAAAGAACGTTAGAATAATGACACTGATGTATGCCTGACATCTCATCTGGCCGCAGATACTGAATCTGGGCAACACGTTTTACTCAGGCAGTCTTTACTTAAACTGTGTCTGACAGAATTGTCAATAGCTTTCATGTGCGTCTTTCAAAATAAAAGTATTGCATCAGAAAAACTGTATTATGATTGTTGTTGTTTCTTTGACTGCACACTACGTGACCCTCTCAAAACGGTCTTGTTACCCGCCTGTTGAGAAACACTACTCTAAGAGTCC
Organism: Cyprinella lutrensis; assembly: GCA_027497675.1. Lineage (NCBI taxonomy): Eukaryota > Metazoa > Chordata > Actinopteri > Cypriniformes > Leuciscidae > Cyprinella > Cyprinella lutrensis. The sequence goes on along the minus strand of JAOTRC010000001.1, from coordinate 2,416,734 downwards.
CTGGTCCATGCCCCCCAAAAAGTTTGAGAACCCCTGCTAAAGTGTACTATATTATATACTAGATTATAGTGCACAAGTTGTGTGGACGACTTTTAAATCTGTTGAGTTTAAATGTATACTACTTGGTAACTGTAACACTTCAACATTTCTTCTTGTGTTGTTAAAGAAGTTTAGGTTTAGAGAAACATGAGGGGTTAGTAAATAACAGTGGTGGGCCGTCAGGGCCAGCAAGGCCTTCTCTGCTAGCCTAAACACTAGTCAGAATCACTGACTTGCACTTATTATATTTTTTTTCCATGAATGAGTATTAAATTATTCCCAATAGTTCATTCTCTTAATTTCATAGCTTTTCTCTTGGTTAAACTGCTTCCAGTTGTGTGGTTTTGAGCTTGTATCCAATCATATTTCAGCCATCATGCGTTGCCAGAGTCAAATAAATCTGCATGGAGGCCTTCAGAATCGACAGTGCGGGCATCTGTAACTTAAAATGAATGGCAATGAAAATGTTTCTTTAACCAATCAGATAATCAGTCAGATTTAATCAGCCAATCAGATTTCACTTTGACTGCAGCGGGGCCATCTAGCAGGCGTATAATAACGTCTGTATTTTCTCGTTCTTTGATTGGATGCTCAGAGGTAGAGAGCGTAGCTGCGTACTATTACTAGTAGTATCCATACTATTACTGGTAGTATCTGTAGCGAACTGCATAAACTAAAATATATTTCTGTGGATGTTAATTTTTCAACCCACAAATTAATGTTTCTTTCCCTCCTCGACCCCCAGCAGAAAAAAAATTCCCTTATTCAGCCTGAGCTATACGCAGATACAGAACTCTATTCGATCTCTCCGAGTGAAAACAGAACTGACTAATGTAAGTTATGCCAATAATGATTTTGAAGGCAAAAGTCCCGCTGATCTCGTTGATTTCGTTCAAAACTCTGTGCGAGAGCATGGGGCAGCAGCTGTAGGCTACACATCGTCATGCTTTGCAGTGACTGTGTGTGCTTGTCAAGCAGGCACTCGAGCCATAAAGCGAACGAAAACTTATGCTAGAAATATGAGGAGACAGACACACGACATTGTTGGAACTGAAACCCAGTTAGACCCTGTACAACAGTAATTGAAGTCTTCTTGAGGAAAAAAATAAGGATGGATTTTGTGTAAAAATGATCTGTAGTTTTGGTGAGTATAACGCTTTTTTCCCCTGTGGTGAATATGATTTTCTTCTTAATTTTGCTTATAAATTTATGATCGAAACTTTTTTTTAAAAAAATTCCATACTATATTGTAACTGAAAAGGGACTATTGTAACGCTTGAACGACAAGATAAGAGGCTCCGTTTCTGAACTTCACACGCTTGTTTCTCTCTACCGGCCTTTCCCAAACTCACCGCATTAATCCAATAACTGCCGGTACAAAATAAAAATAACAACAGTAGAGAGTCTTTGCACTGATACACTATTAAAAGTTATTAATTTTGGTATGACAGAAGGCCTAGGTGTGAAATACACAGCCCGCCACTGGTAAATAATAATGTTTAGTTTCAGGTAAACTGAATCCTTTACGATTCCGTTTTAACACAGATCTATCTGTGTTTAAGGGTGCTTTCACATCTGTAGTTTGGTTCATTTGGTCTGAACCAAGGGAGAAAAATTCCACTTTGTAGCATTTTTCAGGGGTTTTGGTTCGTTTTCACATCACACTGATTGCTCTGGTCCGAATCAGTTGATGAGTTGATGAAACGAACCAAAATATAGTCACGTGACAACTTCCACATTACTCGTTGGCCAGATATGTCTTGAACATATTTCCATAACTGCACTTCGATTGCTCAGAATTAGCGTGCGTGAAAATTCCAACAGAAGTCCTGGAAGTAAACAAAGAGGAGCAAAATCAGGCTGAAATGCGGAGAATTCACTCACAATGTATGTTCAGAATCAGCACAAGCTTTATCCTTTCGCAAATCCCCTCATAAACAACAAAGTATAGACGCAATATAAATAAGAGATTCACTGTGCAGTGCGGACAACTTCAGTGTTTATGTTGAGTGTTTTTGTGAGAGTGCAGAATGCGGTAAGTCAGTCATGGCTTAAAGGAAGCGCTATTGGCTATATAAATAATCATTTTGTTTTACTACGGCAGCTGGTTTAGTCCACAAATGCGCAGTTATTTGGAAGTTGGGTCTGTTGGAGGTCGGATCAAGTTCTCACCACAAACGAACCACTCCAGAGTTTGTTTGAAAGCATACCGAGACCACCTTCACACCTGCCCAAACGAACCACACCAAGAGGGAAAACGAACTCAAGTGCGATTCAACTGAACTAAATGAGGCAGGTGCGAAAGCACCCTAACATAGCTATTGCTGTTGTCAGTAGTTCTCTTTCATAGGTTTACTCATCGATGTGTAGCAATGATGCAAGGGAAACGTCTGAACCCATATAGAATCAAGCCAATTTATTGTCTTGTGGCACAGGCGCTGCTTCAGCAGCACTATGTTTTTCACTCTTGATATAGTTAACTCACCATCCACTCTAGCCAGTGGCACAAGTCGTATCAGTTGCATGTGTGCTTTGGGGTCAGCCGCAGAGAGCTTGTCACCTCTGAGCACAGCACCTCTCATTGGGCGAGAGACGTGATTTTTTTTTTTGGGGGCTTATGAGGTGCGGAAGCTCCCTTTACCTCTGGTTATTTGGGCTTATTCTACTTTGAGTCTCGCATCTTCCTTGGCTCTTTTAAGAGTTCCCTTTATCAGTCAGTCAGTTTATAACCTGTATTTGGATGTGATCCCTAGTTTGCAGGTTCTTTCTGCATGAAGCGGTCGCCTTGGTCCTGGTTGAGTTTGTTCTGGTTCCAAAAAAATATATAAGAAAAAGTTATTTGGGCCAGATCTGGCAGCGCTAGCTTGGTCGGGCTAGCTTAGTGTGTCTGGTATATTTGTTCCCATTGCGTCATTGCTACGCAGTGTTGAGTGAACCTATGAAAGAGAATGTCTCGGGTTACTTGCGTAACCTATGTTCTCTGAATAGGGAACAAGATGCTGCATTCGCTGCCAAGCTCCTCTCACTGCTGAGGGGGGCTTCTTCTGTAGAAAATCTGAGCAGCAGATGGCGTGTTCACTTTATCAAGAGTGAGTGATGTAGTGCTGCTGAGATGCGCCATCAGCCAATAAATTGGAGAAATTCTATGAGAGTTCAGACAAGCAGGGGCGCTGCTAAGGACTTTGGGCCCCATGAAAAGAATCTTGACAGCCCCCCCACCTCCCCACCCCCAGCACAGCTGACTTTTTTCATATTAATTTACATAAAATCATGCACTTTTATGGTATTTTGACTATCATTCTCATATATTTAAGTCAATCAGACAATTAAACTCCATCCCATGTCCACATTCGTAATTTGTCCTCTGTAATGCAAAGCCGTGCACCTGCTACACCCTGCTCAATCGAAACTTATTGAGATACGTAGGAATTGATAAAAAAGTAGAATGGAAAGAGAAACGGGTAGTGTAAATAAGCATCAATGTTTATCAGAGGAACAGATGGAAAATAAATAATTGATATTGTCAGATCATTTAAAAATAAGAAGTCAACTAACTGGAATGACATGGACATGTCTGTGGTAAAACATATTATCGAGTGTGTTGAGAAACCCCTGGTACATGTATGCAATTTGTCTCTTTAAAATGTCATATTTCCTAAAAAAAAAAAAATGAAAATCGCTAAAGTTATACCCATGTATAAAACTGGAGATAGACATACCTTTTCAAATTATAAGCCCATTTCTTTGCTTTCACAATTTTTAAAAATATTGGTAAAATTAGTTTACACAAGATTAAATGATTTTCTTATAAAATATGATATACTAAGCAAGCAACAATATGGGTTTAGAAGTATTAGAACAACCTCACATGTGTTAAAAGATTTTGGGGAGAAAATATCTAACGCAACAGAAAATAAACAATACACAGTTGGGGTATTTTTAGATCTTAAAAAGCATTTGACTTTTTCTAGAGAAAAGGAGATCTAGAGATCTTACTAGAGAAACTGAAAAAAAATATGACGCAAGAGGGGTAGCTCACTCTTGGATAAGTAATTATTTAGAGAAAATGCATCAATATGTCCAAATAGATAATTGCAGTTCACAATTGGTGCAGGTAACATGTGGGGTTCCCCAAGGCTCTGTGCTGGACCCATTGCTTTTTCTGTTATACATTAATGATATATGTTACAAAACCTTCTCAATACCAGACTAAACAGTAAATCTTCTCACAAAGCTATGATCTAATTTGGTGTGCACTGCCCCTACTGCTTACTTGTTCTCAAAGGCATATATGTTGGGTTGGACCTTTAACTCTGTTTCCTCAATACATCATTAATAAAGCAAAAATGTGGCAAATCTCTGGCATTAGAGACATTATCATAAAATGCCACCAAGTCAAATTTCATTTATCCTTTTTGACATAAGTTTGAAAATCGTCCTTCATAACCAAAAACTACTTTGAATCTAATGCTATCACACATTTTTGAAATATAGGGTCATATACATACACAAAAATCACCATGCGGTTTAATCCCTCAAAATGGTACCAATCAACCCTCTGTCTCACGGCCTATCAGTGAAAACATCCGTTTTCTGCCTGTTTCAGGCGTTGCATTGTGTCTTTGCCGACCTCTTGTGGACAGTATAACATTGCCTGGACCACTGCCACTAGATTGAGCAAACAACCACTGGGAAACACACTCCCATTTCAAGTCAGTATACTGCAAAATCATTTTGGGGAACATTTTGAGCATTTTCAGTTTGAAGCCACTCAGATAGGAGATGTGGAGATAATTATTATAGTAAATAATATAGAATCAAGAGCAAATAGGTTTGATCATTAGATTGGCAGTCTAGAAGTAGTAAAATCACATTCAATTGAAAATCAATTCCACCTAATTTTCTAAATAAATGTGGATTCATTATATAATTGTAAAGCTCTATTAGAAGAAGAGAGACATGATGCAAGGTAGCCAGACTAATTAGTTAAATAAAACCCTTTGCATCCACCAAGTCTGCCACTTACTTGCTTTTCTCTTGTTTATTTTCATTATTATAAATATTTATGCTTGTTTAAAAATTGACAGTAACATGTATCATCTTTTATTTTTCTTTATCCTTTTTTTAAGGTCATGTGATCCTCGATGGCTTGTGTTGGGTAATAACTTGAGCTGGTGCTCGGAACATTACGTTGTGTGTTGTGTGAATCTGTGTGAGTTCTAAACTATTTTCCCAGGATTATTCCTCACAGCCTCGCTAGACGACATAAAGTACTGTAATAATTTGTTGTGTTTTATCGAGTTGATGTTTTATCTGAACATTCAACATCTCTCTTTTTTCATATAGATTACATAAACAGAGACTATTCCGTTTTTTTGTGGACCCTTGCTATGCCAAAATTTTCCTAATTTGTATTATTCTCTAACAGTAATTTGATTAATTTTACAGTAATACAATTATTTGGGAAAATTATTAGGCTATAATAAATAAAGTGTGTGTGTCCCACTCACTCCTACAGGTTTGGTTGTTCAGTTCTTCCACACACGCATGATGAAACTTAGTGTTAGTGTATATGAACACTATAGTGATATGGTGAATTTTTCTCTAAATAAATGTTCAGTGATATTTTCCAAAGATTTCTGAATTTTTGGGCAAATCTTTAATTTCTTACTTTTGTTAGTTTTTCATCTCTGTCTTTTGTGTTTATTTAAAATGAGACAATCGGATATTATTTTAATCTTATATCTAATTTAACAGCTAATATAGTTGCAGCCTATAATGCTGATGTAACAGCAGAAACACTCCTCAGGTTTAAACCTGTTTAAATGTTGTCAAACTGAGTTACGATGAAGTAATTCAATATGATATTCTATACTATACTTGTATCAATTCTATTGACAAATCATGATAAAGACGGTCAAAGACTGAAATGATTAATTATTATTATGTTTTGAACAATGTTTTGCAGTGTCTGTTGTCAAACTAAAAAATGTGTATATTTTAATTATAAAAAATGTCATTATTTTATATGATAAATTTAATAATTGTATTTTATTGACAGCATAAAGTAAATCCACTTCACCAGCTAATAACTCCTTGACAGCGATGCCATAGAAATATACATAGCGACCGGAAAAACGGAAGTTGAAAGACAATATTCTAAATATGAAGGCGCCGACGTTTCTCTGGTGCATGTCTATAAGCTCTTGCTTTAACTCTGTATTATATTCCATAACCTGATAATAATCTCCCCCTCTTCTATCCGAGTGGCTTCAAACTGAAAATGCAATATCTAAATAACACCTGAAGCAAATAGGGGATTATTATCACGCTTCCGGGTTTCATGGGTGGGATTTGTCAACTTTGTGCATGTCCACTTCCGATGCAGTTCAACAATGGCCGACACGAAGGCTAGATGTCTGCTCTGTTCCACTTTGTAAATAACCAGCAACGCCATCCCTACTTAAGTTTTCATGGATAGATTCCCGATTGAATTGAATAAAAGGAAGAAGTGGATTAAAGCGGTTCGCCGGGATGAACGTCCAAACTTTAAAATAAAGCAAGGTAGCGCGTTTGTTTGTTCAGGTGAATTGTTCACTGCATCATAATGGTTGTATTGGCCGTTTACAGGTAACGTTAATAGGTAAAACGTAGTAGGTGAGTTATAATCAGTCAGATTTAATGCTCATGAATATATTGACTAATTACAGGGCAGAACCTTTCAGTCAATATGTAACGTTAGAGGCTTCGATCACTTTTTTGGCAGGTGAAATAGTACTGTATTATAATGGTTGCATTGGCCCTTTACACAGGTAATTTAATAAGTAAAAAGTAGTAGGCCTAGGTGAGTTATAATCAGTCAGATAACCCTCATGAATGTTATCAGCTAATTTCAGGGCAGAAATAACCTCTTTGATTGATAAGTAGAGGCTTTACTCACTTTTTGGCAGGTGAAATACATGCATTATAATGATCCACAAGATGTGTTTAGTTTATTAACCCAGCTAGTGCAATGCCTTTTATCATGATGATTTACAGTTTTTTTCAGTCGCTCGCCGCTATTTGTAAACACGGAGGCTACACTTAAACGCATTTTAAAGGCAATAGAAATCTATAAATAAAGCTATTATGTTCTCCTAAAACCTTTTGTACATTTTAACCTTTAACTTTTGTTTGCTTCTTTAATTTAAAATAATAATAGTAAAATAATAATGATGTGATTTTACAAAAAATTGAGCAATTTTCTGTAAAAAAGAGAACGATTTTGATTTCATTGTGACTTTAGTGAATGTCGTCACTACCTCAGTGACCGTCACTATGGTTACTGTAAACAAACAAAGAAACGGGCTCCACTTTTGGCTTGTTGTGAAAGCGACGGAAGCTGGTTAGAAATAACTGATCTCTAGCCAGCAAATGGCTTTTCTTTTTCTCTCACGAAGTACAAATAATTTAAATCGAAAGTGTGATTGACTGTTTTACACAGAGGAAGACATGACCGACTCATCCAGTTTATCAAGCTCTAGTTTCTACCTCCTCTTCATCAGATGCTCAGCTCAAACAGAGTAATTCAACTGCTACTATTTATGTAGTATTATTTATCTGTTTGTTTATTTACAGTGGTCCACATTTGAAGTGGATCAAAACCTTTCATTAAAGTTATAACGTGAGATGAATTTTGAACAATAACGTTACAATGTAACTTAGGCTACAATGTAACTTACAACTGATTAACTACTGGACAACTGATGAATTTTGTTGATCCACTTCAAATGTTGACATGTATTTTCTTGATATTTCAACGTAAAAAGCTCATTAACGTTACCTGATTTTTCAGTCATCTTATTTCTCATCCCATAGCGCCATATACGACGCTTTTGCCAAAGCGTAAATATCGAACGCACATGGCATCCTTTAGCGCCAAATGAGACGCAGAAATATTAGGTCCAAAGGCGCCCCCTAGTGTTCTAACCCTAACCCCACCCCATACCTAATCTTAACCATAACCGAAGAGTCTAATTAGACGTTAAAAGGTGCCATCAGCGCCGTATTTTTACGCTTTTGCAAAAGTGTCAAATATAACGCATTGGGATGAGAATGTGTTGCTTATTTTAAAGCTCTATTGCATGTCTATAATGATGACCCTGTTACCTGTGTATAATGACCCCTCAGATGTTATTTAGAGGAGTGTGTGTTACCTGTGTATAATGCATGTTTGTCTGAACAGATGTTCAGAGCAAGGCCAGCTGTGTCCTGGGGCCTCATTTATAAACGTTGCGTACGCACAAAAGAAGGCGTACGCCGCTCTCTACGCAGTAGTTGGTATTTATAAAAAGCAAACTTGACGGTAAAATGTGCGGTCCTTCCAAGCGTGCCGCACCAGCCCTCAAAAGTGAAGCCAAAACGTCTCGATCGCCCCCCTGTGACTGGACTTAGTATAGCTCATAATCCCCGCCTCCCCATGTTATTCAATGGGGCGCGAGACCAACTAAACAATTAAATTCACTTCACATTTCCTTTTTCCAAAGATAGTTTCTGTCATTTACTGTAGTTTCTATCACGTTTATGTAATTTCAAGTGTTCGTTTTTAA
>JAOTRC010000001.1:2367219-2381557 GCA_027497675.1 Cyprinella lutrensis | reverse complement strand
TAATTATACACAGTGCACCCACATATATTATGTAAACACAAACTTATATTTTGGATGCGATTAATCGCGATTAATCGTTTTGACAGCCCTAAAAAAAATAAATCAGATTTAGCAGATTTCCTTCTGCCGTTTGAAGAGGATCTTATTATAATATCCCCGCCCCTTAATCTGCACGTTCACACACATTGGGTTCGCGAGCGCCAACAGAGCCCAGTTCTAACGCAGATGAGCCTGGAACTCAATAATATTGAGCAGAACATGTCACCGCTGTCTTATAAACACTGTCTCAGGAACTGTGGACACTACATTATGATGAGATGATCAGTGTAACTCCACAACAACTACAACACAACATTCAGAAACGTGTAAAAGTGAAGCTGAGTCTCTCCGTAAGGCGGAGTCTCTGAAGCTTGTGTGAAGGCTCCGCCCTCTTCTGAACAGCTCATTTGCATTTAAAGGGACACACACAAAAACGGTGCAAATTTGACAAGCGATAATAAATGATCTGGAGGCATTTCAGAAACACATTCTGGGACACCCCATAGATTTATATTACGTCTTTCGAAAAGAGGCATGATATGTCACCTTTAAGTCGGCCAGCGCTTGGATCTGATCGGCGATGTTTTCCAGTCTGTTGCAGGCCAGCTGCAGGAACACCAGGCTCTTCATGGCGTAAACGCACCCGGGGATGTGGCTGATGTGATTGTGGCTCAGGTTGAGCTTCTTGAGTCCGTCGAGGGATGAAAGCGTCGACGGGAGGCCGGTGAGAAGATTATTAGCCAGACTTAAAACTTCCAGTTTAGTGCAGCATCCCAGCTCCTCGGGAACGTCGCTCAACCGATTGCGATACGCGAAGAGCACCTTTAGGTTTCGGAGACGCCCGATCTCGGGCGGTAAACTGGTCAGCTGGTTCCCCCACAGATTCAACACCACTAGGTTTTCCAGCGATCCCAGAGACGAGGGAATGGATCGTAGAGAGTTGAGTGACAGGTTGAGCTTCTGCAGATCCGTCAGATCCCACAGACCCTCCGGAGGATCCCGAATCCCACGCCGAGCCAGGCTGAGGACGCTGTAGCCGAAGTGTGTGGTCATGTGTTTGCGGATGCGTTCGGCGCCGGGAAGGTTTTCCTCGGGGGTCTTTCTCACCGTGTCCTCGTCGTCGTCGGCCGAGATCTTGGATTTCTTTCCGCCCATGTCTTCTTCTCATCTGCTAGAGACCCCGAAGCACATTTCCGGAGACACACTGAGGATTGGAAACTGATCTTGGCAACTCCTACTGAGTTTCACGACCCTCTGGTCCAGTTGCTGCTGTCACTTGCGGGCGAGCGTCGGCGATAACTACCCTTGATTGTGGGCAGAAAGACGAGGACAGGCATTTCTGGGGTGAAATATGATGGCGTTGAACTCTCATGCCTCCCGTGACCCGAAATACAGTCAAGCGTGTAATGGACAACTGTTAATGATAAAGTTAGACTCCTTTCAGAGTTAACTAACACTAAAACGAAAATTCTCTCTCTCCCACACACACACCTTTGGGTTAACTAAAACTAAAATACTTTACATGCATGCTTTCAGCAGACGCTTTTATCCAAAGCAAATTACAAGAGACTAACGATGTAAGAGCCGGCAAGAAACACATCGAATAAACCTTTAAAGACTCCGTTAATCTTTTTATTTACAACTTCTAATAATTTTTTTACGGTGTAGTATATCGGCGATACTAAAATAACCCTGCCTGCGTCACTACTACATCTTTATCAGCACAAACGGAGGAGCTTTGACGGATATTAATAGATCAGATGAACACACTTCTATCCGGAGCTTCATCTCGCGTATGTAAACAAACACTCCAATGGCTGGTCAGAACCAGAAGTCAAATGTTATTTAACCTCTTAAGTGTCACGGGTCCAAATCCACTACATTTTTAAAACAGTATTATTTATCCTAAATAATCTTCACAAACTGTATATCATTTGAAAGCTTACAATCTCTAGTTTCCATATTTGGTGGAAAATGATAGATTTTTTTCAAAATAAATTACAGAGGAGCCGTAATTTATCAATTTGCAACAAGAATATTTTCATAATCCCAAGGCTTGTTTAGACCTTTATTTTGAAATAGTGATGAATATGAAAAATCATAAAAGAAGGGTCGAAACCTGTTTGTTTTCATTCCAAGAGTACAAAAGATAGCCTCCCTTCAACTATTTTAGAAAAAAAGGTCTGAATGTTTTTGAAATATTTAGCAATGGTGAATCTATACTAAGAAAAAAAATATAGATTCACCATTTGTGATGTGGCAGGAAGCTGTAATGCGCATATTTGGTATTTTTATGTTTCTTAGAGGTTGAATTCATATCAAAATCTGCCAAACTTCTCATATTACTTCTGAATAGGATGTCTACTTCATAAATTGTATGAAAATAACGGTTCATATCACTCAAAACACATGGAGACGCCCTTATATGGGCAGTAATGGAGTCTGGTTGTGCCCTAGTGAAAAAGTTTGGTACTGCGCCAAAACAAAATCTCACTGAAAGCTCATTTTTTTGAGATATCAACCTAAAATTTGAAACTTATTCAGATTTTTGGCTTTAATTTATTTGCAGTTTTAGAGTCGCCCAGGTTTTGATAATACATATTTTTAAATAAAATTTGAATAATATATTTTATTATATTGTACATTTTCATAAACTCAAACTTCTATAACTTTTTTTCGGTTTCACTTTCTTAATGTATTTCACTTCTACAAAAATCTGCCAAATGTCTTCTTTAAAACGAGACCAATTTTAAGTCTATACTCCGAAGCATTCTTGAATTACAACCATTTAAGTTTGAAATTTGCATTTTCACGTACACTCAAAAAGGGGGGGTGACACTTTAGGGGTTAAAGAAAAACACTTCAGCAAAGCATGATCAATTTTTGGTCTCAAATATCAAAAATTACATCTAGTGTCTGGATAATTTTTGGTATTATTGGCTGGTGTAAGCATCCCTCATGTCTAAAATCTACCAAAAGTCACAGTATTTTTGTCTTGTCTTGTTGCATTACAAAAATATAAACCAATCACGATACATTTATAAGCAAAATTCTCTGCCAATGGGATCAGAAAAATAACTCAGATATTTCTGACTTCTTCTTATTAAGCATAAACTACCTTCATTTTGATCAGTTTCTCAGAAATTAAGAGTACCTATCTTCACAATTTGTGTGTGTGTGTGTGTATGTGTGTCACTCACCTGACCGACTGTCTCCGGGACTGACGTCCCTCTGGGGTCAAAGCCATCGTGGGCTGATACGAGCCGAACGTGAAGTCCTCCTCGTCCACTAGAGGCGCTGCAGACAGCAGGACCAGCGGTTATCATTCATTGATCACATTGATGCATTTGGCAGACGCTTGTACACTATCAATGAGTTCGTGCATTCAATGGGACACTTTATTTTACAGTGTCCTGGAAACATATGTTACATGTACTTACTGTAGTAATAACAGTAAATTATGGTAAATGGTAAATGAGACCTTAAAATAAAGTGTAACTGAATGTTGCTCTGTTTGAGCTGTGATGTGATCTAGAACGCCGATGTAAGACTGTGATTTGTGTGTGTCATTGAATCATTCTCTCTAAATGGTGTCTTGAGTGATCCGTGGCCTTCACAGTAATATGAGATCCTGACCTTTTCCCGTCGAACTCTTCTCTCCCGTCACGGGTCTCTCCAGCAGACGAGGAGACGTCCCTCGGCCCAAGATCTCGTCCAGTTTGGTGCGAGCTCTCGGAGGAGGATCGCTGAGGAGGACAGACACACACACATCACGGACACACACTTCTCAGTGCACACAGTCATAAACAGCAGAGACAGAGGAGCAGTGTGTACTTTATCTAAACACGAAACCATTTGGGGTGCCATGTGTTTTGTATATATATACACACATATTCAAGACAATCGACGCAAGAAAGAAAGAAAAAGCAGCACTGGTTATTAAAAAATAAAACAATTTAAATTTAAAAAAGTAAAAATAATAATAATAAAATAATAAACAATTGCTTAAGCAAAGGAAAAAAATGTCACTGGATATAGAATGGCCATAAAATAAAATATAAAATGAATAAATAATAAATAAATAAAACTAGCTATAGAATGACCATAAAATAAAATATAAAAATGAATAAATAATAAATAATAAAAAAAACACTGGCTATAGAATGACCATAAAATAAAATATAAAAATCAATAAATAAAAAAATAAAAAACACTGGCTATAGAATGACCATAAAATGAAATATAAAATGAATAAATAATAAATATAAAAAATGAATAAATAATAAATAAAAACACTGGCTATAGAATGACCATAAAATAAAATATAAAATGAATAAATAATAAAAAAAACTGGCTGTAGAATGACCATAAAATAAAATATAAAATGAATAAATATTAATAAAAAAATAAACAATAAAAATGTACTGGTTACAAAAAAGCAGCATTGGTTATTGAAATACACTAAATAAATTATAATAATATAATATAAATAAAAAAAATACTTAAGCAATGAAAAAACAAGTACTGGTTATAGAAAGTGCCAAAATAAGTTATATATAAATAAAATATGTAAATAATGATACAATGTTAATACTAATAATGTTTGATTTTCTGATTCTTTGGATTATATATAACAGATAAGTACTTTATAGTGATAATAATATAAACATTATTATTAGTAGTAAAAGTTGTTGTATTATTAATATAAGTATTAAATACATTTCTGTTAATCCAAACATTTAGAAATTTACACACAAAAAAAAATGGAAAAAGCAACACTTATTATTGGGCGAACCTGAAATGTTTTCTGTTTACTTGGATTATATATATATATATATATAAAAGAAAAGTATTTAATATTAATAATTAATGCATAAATGTGTTATTTATTTGCTCAATAAATACTAACAGGTTTGTTATTTATGATTGTGGCTTGAATTGTATTATTTTGATGAGAAAAACAGCATTTTTCATTGATTTCATCCAAAGGGAAGAAAAACTCCCAGGATTCAACAGTCCAGACATACCTCTCTTTCTTCACCGTCGGTCCATTTCCATTTGATTTGTGTGTTTCTCTGAAGCCCAAGGCGTCCATAAGATCATCCTCATCATCGAACGTCAGCTCGTCCCTCTTCCTCTCTGTTTTCTGAGGAGCGACGGGTGAGGAAGAGCGCGGCGGCTCGCTTTTCTTCATCGTCTTCTGCTTGTCTTCCAGATCGTCCAGTAAATCATCCAACGAACCGTCCATGTGACCTGTGAAACGTGAAGAACGGGTCCTCAGTGCTCTATCTCACAGAGGTTCGTGTAAAAGCGTTGTTGTGATACCTTCATCATCAGGAGGAGGAAGAGGAGGATCAACACCCCCACCTTCATCATCTGAACCACATGCAGAAGGAAAAGGGAGCAAATGGAGACAATCAAACCCCGAATGAAGCATGATAACACGGTCAGACAGTCGAGGGGTCTGCTCTTACCCAGAAAGCTGAACTTCTTGTAAGCTCTCGCTGTGGAGGCCGGAGCTGAACTGGGCTTTTTCACCGCCTCCTCTGTAAAAACACATGAAACTTTAAACACACTCGCATCATCTGTTTAAATCTCGATTATGAGGAAACGTACCTGTGGCTTTGATCTTATCTCCTCCTTTCACTTCTTTCCTCTGGGCCGGAGCTGAGCTCGGCTTCTTCTTCGAGCTGAACAGATCCGCATCCATGTCGTCTATGTCCTGGAGTGATGTCACACGTTTGAGGACGTCACAGCTCATATTTCAGCCAATCAGAAAGCAGCTTGGCTTACCTTCATGCTGTCCAGCAGAGCGGCAGGATCGGCCTCAGAAACATCAGACACCTGAGACACAAATACACACACACTGAGGGAATGTCCAATACAAGAGATCAAGAGTCTTTATAGGATAGAGTTTACCAATAATTACAACTAAAACCTGCTATAATTAATTAAGTAAACCTGAACTGAGCTCTAAATGAGTTCATTGATTCAGGTCAAACGATGATGTGATTGATAGCTCCCGTAAAACAGCCAAACAACATCTGAAATTAATGATTTAAGGGTTTAAGTCCAACTAAAACACACACTGATCTCCACAATGGTGACATAACAATTACGGTTTTCTCCTTCCATGATTCTGCTTGTTATCATCAGGTGTCTTCAATGATGGCAATAAAAAAAAGTTCTTAATTTTGACGTCAGTCTGTTTTTCCCAAATTTTTGTTTAAAGAAACGTGTAAATTTTACTCATTTTAAATGGTTAACTTTTAAGTAATTCATTTGGTTGATTATTGCTCAATTCTAATTTGTTAAATTTAATTAATATTGATTGTAATCCGTTGCCTCGATTTTATTGATTAGATTTAACATTTTCAGTTGTATTCATTTTTACAGTGTGTTGCTTGAAAGAAAATAAAAAAACTTTAACTGAAAAAAATAAACAAGCTTATTTTATTTCAGTTTCCAAGGCAATATCTCTCATTTTTGTTTAGTTTAACTTAAAGTACTAAAACGGAAATAATAAATTATAAAAGTATATAGACCTAAAAAACAGATGAATGTGATAAAATGACCAAAACACACAACAAAACTCATTCAAATGAAAATAGAAAATACTTTAATTTTTAACTAGTATTGGAACCATAAAAAATGTTTTCCTTGTCTATTAAGTAAAATATTTTTAACAAACATATTTTATTTTACTTTACAAGGCAATATTTCACATTTTCCTTAAGTTTAACTTGAAGTACTAAAATAACAAAAAAAATTTTTAAAAAAAAATGTTTCGCGTTACTTTTCAAGAAAAATTTAGGGAGTAACGCAATATTGTAACGATTGTTACTTTTGAAAATAGAAAATACACAAACAAAAACTAATCCAACGAACATTTTAGTAAACACTATAATAATATATCAATTAAACAGCACTAAGTAAGTTAATTTGGAATTTCATCAGATCGCTTTATCTAGAACTGAGCTGCATGTATTATTTTTTATATTGTATTTATTAATACATCTAATAGTGAATTTTACTCTAGTAAATGCGGGTTACTTTATTTTAATGGCACTGTAATTACACATTTAAGTACTTATTAATATTAAGTGATATTAATATTAATATATAGTAATATTAATTAACAACATGCACTTACTATAGAGTTAAGTTTAGTTTTGATTTAGGGTTAGTCACATGTAAATATGCTTAATTTATAGTTATTTCAAATAGTAACCACATGTAGCAAGGACAAGGACGTTACCTATATTGTGTGCCTGATTTATCTTAGTTTCTTTTAATTGTACAGCATTTAAGTTTACTCTGTAGTTTTTAAAGTGCTTTATGGACATGACGAGTGTTTAAAAGTGTTGATCCGCAGCTCGTGTCTCACCTCCTCATCTTTCTCAGCCTCTTCTGCCAGTTTACTGAAGAAATCATCGTCCAGCAGCGACCTGAACACACACACACACACACACACACACACACACACACACACACAGCATCTTTACGTGACGTTTACACAGGTGACGGACTCTATCAGTGTCTCAGTTCATCTCTCAGACTGTTGAGACTCATACTAGATGATGATCATCCATCATCACACACACACACACACACCTCTTCCCACTGCGTGACGTGAGGGCGGCCGAGGGTCTACTGGACACAAGTGCTGGCGATCGCACCTTCACCGGACCTTCATCATCATCACCACCCAGCAGATCACCTAACACGTCATCTATTGAGCCTGAGGGATGAGGAAACACCACAGCTCACATAACAATCAAACATTAGAGACACACACACATACACACACACTGGCTGACTGAACTCACCTCTGAGACCCTTCTTCTGCTTTGACGTCTGAAAAAGATGAAGATGAGATACATTTTATACTAAGTACATTACTATCATTTTATTATTGTGCTTTATTAAACCTCAGAATAATATCACATGGCCCAGGATTTTATTAAATGTTTTAGAACAATATATTATATAGGCTACACTGTATATTTAAATACCGAAGCATTAAATAGAAATGTTTAATTACAAAATGTCCAAAATAATGACGCATTACAGATTAAAAACGTATTTAATTATTACTGGTTTAGTAGTTAACAGATTAAACCTTATGTGCATTGAATGGTTGCACTTTATTTTGGTGTTTTTACAGTGTAATTAATTTATTCATAAGTAGCCTACTGAGTAATTATAGTTAACAGTGTACTTACTATAATAGTATATTATTATTATTATATATTATTATTAGTACTTACTATATTATTATACTATATCAGTTCTTTTTAATAATTATGCATAAATATTGTTGTAATTACTATAACAACATGTATGAGTACCATTAAAATATTGGTACAGATGATAGACCCTTCAATCTCTGTTTCGAGCCTAGACCTGTAACCTCTAGACCACGTGTTTGTCTAGTTGTACAGTACCGTAGTATTATATTGTATTTTGCTACGTTTTTGGTTTTACGTGTATATTGTGTTTTATATACGTAAAAGAGATGATATTTACCATATCTGATTCCCAGAAGTAGAAGCTGGGTGTTTATTATGGTGAAATCTGTGCGCGTGCCCGTTACCAATAGAAACCGGGACTGCAGCCTCAACAAACTAAGCACGAGCGCTGAGACCCAGATCAGCTGATCATCGTTCAAACTTCAAATCCTGCACTGAACCCGTCGGAGACCCGCTTCGCCCGCTGGTTCTGGTTCTGTCTGGATGATTAGTATCCGAATCTGAGGATTCAAGAGCGAAAAATAAATCCTTTCTGTGTTCTGGACGAGCTTTAGTGTTGATGAATCAGTTTCTCAGTCAAGGATCGTGAATATATGCGACAAGAACCGACACATAAAGCCGCAATTCCGTTTTAGAGAAATATCTATAAATAAAACACTATTATTTATTTAATTCCCAAACACTGATCATTCCGTGTGAGCTCTACGGTTTGAAATTCCGTGACGCACTTCCTGTTTACAATACAATAGGCCATCTTCTTCGGTAAATTTTATTTGGCAGCTTGCAATCATTGTACATTACTGCCATCTACTGGACTGAGTCCATTTTTATTTATGACATTGGGATGTCATAAATAAAAATAAATAAATATATTTACCATCCCAGAGGATCAAAGCCCAGGTTTCAGCTGACGCTGCGTGTTCAGCTCCTTCAGTTTACCCCTGAACTCCTCAACCTCCAGGAGAGAGAGAAAAAAAACTAAATTCTACTTGCTAGTTGGGTCTCTTTAAGGAAAGTTATAACCGCCTGAACTGTGGACTGTGTGCTGGTTATACTCAATAAACTTTCCATTGTTAAATCTTTCTTTACCGCTCTCTTCATTTTTTCCCTTTCTCTAGTATATTGTATACAATCTAAAAGTATGTGTTTTACATTTTCTATTACACCACAATTTGTGCATACTCCAGTCTGATGTTTCCCTATAATATGTAATCCACTATTTAAACTTGTATGTCCCATCCTCAATCTGGTAAACCATGTTTCCTCCTGCCTTTCCAAACCACTGATTTTGCTATCTGTAACCTTTTTGTGTATATTATATAAATGTCTGCCTTTTCCCTCCTTATCCCATCTCTCCTGCCACATTCTGTTAATTTTATCCTTAATAATACTTTTGATTTCTGTTCTACTTAATTTGATATCAAGTTCAACCCGTTCTGATGTAACAGCTTCCTTTGCCATCATGTCTGCCTTCTCATTCCCCTCCATTCCCCTATGTGCAGGAACCCATATAAATACCACACTTATGCTTTGTTGATTTATTTGAAAAATAAGTTGATTAATTTCATCTAATAGGTCCGGTCTACATGTAGATTTTCCACTCTGAATACATACTATTGATGACATTGAGTCTGAGCATATGATCGCCTTATTTGGTTTAACTTTTTCCACCCATTGTAACGCCAGAGTTATTGCTACCATTTCTGCTGTAAAAATGGACAGATGGTCTGTTATCCTTCTTTTAATATTAACATTATACTTTAAAATGTGGACTGAAACCCCTATTTTCCCATTCTGACTTTTTGATGCGTCTGTAAAAATCTGAACTGCATCCTCATAATTTATGTCAAGATACTGCTGAACGTTTTGATATATCCCTGATTTAATTATGTTCTTGGCTTCTAAATCTACCCTGGGAGAACAAAACGTCCATGGTGGAATTGTTGGTGTGCTAACAGTTTTGCAACACGCAATACTATCAATTTCCATATCCTTTGCCTTTCTATTCCCACTCCACCCAAAACTGCATGATGGGCGCCCATATTGCCAGCATTCTAATAACACCTGCTTTGTAGGGTGTGTTTCTTCCTGACTTTGCAGATTTGTCCAATAAGAAATGGATAGTTTTAATCGCCTTAAATCTAAAGGCATTTCTCCTGCTTCTACTTGTAATGATGGAATAGGTGTTGTCTTAAACGCACCACAACATATTCGTAGTGCCTTGGCCTGTACTCGATCTAGTTCTTGCATTAAGGTTTTAGTTGTTGAACTATAAACTATGCTTCCATAATCAAAAACAGAACGAATCAGCGCATTATAAATCCTTTTCAGGGACATTCCTGATGCTCCCCATCTATACCCTGCTAAACACCTCAGTATATTTATACCTTTTTTACATTTATCTATCATTTTTTGAATGTGCATTTTAAAATTTAATTTAACGTCAAACCATACCCCCAAATATCTTATACTATCTACTTGCTTAAGATGTTTCCCATACAGTTTAAGATCTATTTTAGGATTTGTTCTTTTTTTGGAAAAACATATAAATTGAGTCTTTTCAATAGATAGATGAAAACCCCACTCTTTTGACCACTTTTCAACCTTAATAATCGCTGACTGCATTTTAACCTTCAAGTTGTCAATATTCCTTCCTCTCACCCATAATGCCCCATCATCAGCATATAAAGCTCTACCTACCCTTTGATCTATTCCATCAAAAATGTCATTAATCATTATATTGAAAAGCATTGGGCTACATACGCTTCCTTGTGGAGTACCATTCTCTATTGGATATATACTTGAAACTTCCCTCCCTACTCTTACCTCTATAGTTCTGTTATTCAAAAAATCTTTAATCCAGTTGAACATCCTACCACCTATATCCATCTTATTTAACTTAATTAAAAGCCCCTCCTTCCACATCATGTCATATGCTTTTTCAATGTCAAACAATATAACCAAAACCGCTTCTTTATTTACCTGGGCTTTCCTGATTTCATTTTCTAAACAAATAATTGGGTCCAATGTTGTGCGCCCACTACGAAATCCACTTTGGTGAGGGGAGATCATTCCTCTTTTCTCAATTATATATCCTAATCTCATGGTAATCATTTTCTCCATAATTTTGCATAAGTTAGATGTAAGAGCTATTGGTCTATAGCTTTTAACTTCTGCTTTATCCTTGCCTGGCTTACCTATAGGGATTACCACAGAATGTTTCCACATTCTTGGCAGTTTCCCTTGCTCCCATATCTTATTATACAACATTAAAACAACACTCTTAGCCTCATCTGATAGCTGCTCTATCATTTTATAACACACTTCATCTTTCCCTGGTGATGTACTCTTAACACCTATTAAGGCTCTTTTCAATTCAAATAATGAGAAATGTGTATCAATTGCACTTTCACTTGTGACTTTTTCCCCCAATATGCCTCTATTTTCCTCAATCACTTTTGTTCTCCACTTTAACTCTTCACTGGATATGTTCTGTGTACTATGTACCTTAACAAATGCCTTAGCCAGTACCTCTGCCTTTTCCGCATTAGTTACTGCCTCAATTTCATTTTCTCTTATTACTGGTAATGCAAAGTCCCTTCTAATACCTCCCATTTTCCTTATCATTCCCCATACCTCACCAACTTTAATTTCAGACCCAATATTGCTACAAAAATCTCTCCAGTATTTTCTTTTTTCTTCACGAATTACTCTTTTAACTTTAGCCTGTGCTTTTTTATAATCAACTAAATTATTGAATGTGTGATTTGATTTTATTACTTTAAATGCCTTGTTCCTTGCCTTAACTGCTTCTTTACACCCCTCTGACCACCATGGAACCATTTTCTTTTTTCTCATCCCGTTAGATTTACCTATAGTTTCTTCTGCTGATTCATACAGTATACCAGTAATCATAGAGTTCAATTCTTCTACATCATCACCTGAATGTGGCATAATCCCTATCAACTTTCCACTTGCTATCATACTATAATATTCCCAATTGGCCTCTTTCATTTTCCATCTTGGAAACCAGTTACCTTCTAAATGTACACATTGGTCATTCATCTTTGTCCAAACAGGGTAATGATCACTTCCCAAACTATTATCATTATATACCTCCCACTGACTTCTCCCTGCTATCTGTTCTGACACTACAGTCAGATCTATGGCTGACTCCGTTCCTCTACCTACATCAAATCTTGTACCTTTTCCATCATTCAAACATACTAGATTTTGCTCATCCATATACTCCTCAATGATCCTCCCATTTTCATCTGTAATTGTACTGCCCCAGAGTGAGCTGTGTGCATTAAAATCTCCACATATTATTACTTTACCATTTCCCTTTTCCCATATACCTTCTAGCATGACTTTTGTTAACTTTTTACAGGGGTTATAAAGGTTAACTACTTTGATTTTATTTCTATTAGTCCATATTTCAACAATTACCACTTCAATCTGTACATCATTATTTATAGCCCTATAATTAATACCTTGTTGGACAAATGTAGCCACTCCGCCCCCTTTTACAAGACTTCTATCTTTGCGCACAGCTGTGTACCCTTGAATTATAAAATCAAAAGATGGTTTTAACCAAGTTTCCTGAACACATATAACGTTAGGTTTAAGAGATAGTTCTTCAATAAAACATTTAAATTCTTGTCCATTAGAAATTAAACTTCTGGCGTTCCATTGCAAAATGGATATACCCATCAACATCCACCACCACCACCACATGATGATTGACTCTCTATTACCTCCGTTCTAAGCATTTCATTAATAGAATCAGTTGTTAGTCCCTCTTCCCCTAGGTATTTCTCTGCTGCTTTTAAGATGATCTTAATTCTCGCTGTTCTACTATCGGTTTGTGCTGTGCAGTTAATAACTTCCACCATAAATGCAATAAATGTCTTCTTTTCTACAATCAGAGTATTGTCATTTACTTTACAGCACTTATGCACAACGTTTTGGGCTGGTTTTTGAATCACCGGTACTAGGCCTACCCTTGGTCCTGAGTTGTTCCTTGTTTTAAGTTCAACTTTTTTGATTGCTTCAGCATATGTAATTTTTTCATTCACTCTCACGTTTTGAACCTGAACTGCTCTTTTGTGTGCTTCACATCCCTTATATGCAGCACTATGCTCTCCCCCACAATTGCAACATTTTATTTTGATCCCTTCAGAACATTTACCATATTCATGCTCCTCCCCACACTTAGCACAACGGGCTTTAGCCCTACACGCTACAGCAATGTGACCAAAACGTTGGCACTTAAAACACCTTGTTGGTGGGGGAATGTAAGGTCTCATTACGTAACTAACATACCCAATACTTATCCGGTCAGGTAGTCTATCCTCATCCAAGACAAGCATAACAGACAAACTTGGCCTTTTAACACCGTCTCTAGTGTAATTCAGCCGTTTGACGTTGTTTACACGGACTCCTCTTACATTTACTTTAATCTCCTCTTCGGTCACATCAGTCGATACTCCATATATTACACCCATAACTCTCCCTCTTTCTTCCCATATCTGAGGCTTCACTGCCTTTCCCAGCAATGTTTTACACATCATTAAATCTCGCTGTTGCTCTCTGTTTTTGCAAACAATTAACAAACTTCCATCTCTTAGGGTTTTGACTGTATATACCTCTCCTACTATCTTGTATATAGCTTCGCTAACTTTTAAAGGATTCAATACACACGGGGTTTGAAAACGAATTATCACTTTTATCTCATTCTCTTTACCCTCGTCTCCTTTATTTCCAGCAGCTTTCCTTTTTTTCCTCCCTTGTCTCACCTCCTGCCACATTCCATCGTTTGAATTCGTTTCATTAGAATTTATTGAAACTTCATCACCTTCCATCTCCTCTGGATCAATCTCATGCTCTCTTCCTGCATTCATCTCCCTCCCTATCCATCCCGGATCACTCCTCCTCGCGTCCGTCATCCACGGCAGCGTGCCCTTGTTCTCGCACTGGTGTGGTGTGTGGACGTGGCTTTTATGTGTGTGTGTTAATGGCGTGCAGGTGTGTGACGCAATCAGTCC
>JAOTRC010000001.1:2309136-2319512 GCA_027497675.1 Cyprinella lutrensis | reverse complement strand
AGTTATTTACGCCTGTCGGCTGTGTACGGACGTTAGTTTTTGCCGTAATTTTGTATTGAAGTCTATGGAGAATCTAGTTTATTTCCCCCAAAAGGGGGCGGGGACAAAATTGACAGTTAAGTTCCCGGATGTGCCGGTTGTGCGTATTGGCTGAGAAGCATTGCCTAGCAACAGGTGATAGAATACAAACACAACAAGACAAGCAAGAACACACAGACCTGCAAACCATGACAATTCGTTGGTTTGTCAAGATAAATCTACGATTTTGACCCACACCCAATAGTGCTGAAAAATGTGTGATATGGAAAAACATCTGGCAACTATCTGAGAACAATACTCTTTTCACACACACCCACTCAAACCACAAAAAGAAGAAGAATGAGGAAACAGATCGTAGTTTTCTCTTCCACCATGTAAACTTTACATGGGGTAACAGCTATTACTCTTTCAGCTTTCATTTGTGTTTACTATTAATTTTATCCAAAGCGGAGTACAACAAAGTGACTACTGATCAAAGATTGCAAAGTGAGTTACAAACATTTTACAGCAGAGGAAAGGGTAAGATGCTAAATTAACCATTTGCTAGATAACATTGTATATTGATTCTACTACATTGTAAATCAACATTGCTTTTACCGTAAGTGTACAATAATTAGCATATTTTAGTTTATGATGCTTAGAAGTTTGTTTGCATTTGGCTTGACTGTTATTTTAATCAGACTAGAGTAAAACAATACCCGGAAGACTTACAAAACTGTGGTCGAAACTAAAAAATAAAGGGTGTGTCAGTCCTAATTTTAGGACTTTTACATTTTTGCTCTAAGAGTAATGCATTTTAGCACTAAATCCAGCTCCTAAATCTGTAAAACATTAGGAGTGGTCAAGAGGACTCATAAAACTAAAATGTAAACGATCCTTGCTGTTTCTGGCAATCCGCCTCAGCAATCCACCCACACTCTACACTATATAGATGCAATAGAGCTGAACTTTTTCTTCATAAATGCAATAACTATTTTGATTTATAGATTTTAATCTGCGATTACGTAACATAAGTTTCATTTATGTACAGGCAAAATACACTGAAACATTGTGGTCATGTTGATAATTTTCCATTGACTGTGCTTATTGCATTGACATTTCCTTATTGAAACCTTTTCACAAAGCTGCTGAGACAAACTTTTACTATGAAATAAAGAGAAGTATTAAGCTTAGAGTAATGGCGGGGCTGACCTCGTTTCTATGGATGACTATGACCGCAGTGATTTGTCTGATGGGGTGGGGTGACTATCAGTGATATAATCATAGAAAGATTGTAGAACGAGGGGTCATGTTGCCATATTCAAATAAAGGTTTTATAAAAGTATAGGCTATAATTAAACGAGTACAGTATGTTAAGCTAATTGTCAGCTTCTAACATGTCTGCATCTTACAAGATTGCAGAATCTCATCAGCTCGAAAGGAGACATGCCGGATCTTGAAAGGTCCACAAGCCGAATCTCGAACTCAGATCAAAGCTGATAACTTTTAAGCTATTTAGGAGAACTCTTAGTGCTAAGATAAAATGTTTTGTAGATATGGCTCCCGTATTTTTACTTAAAATCTGCCTTTACACCTTTCACCTTTTCACTTGAGAATTTATATGACCCGTATTTATATTTTCACTCAAGTAATGGAGTTGTGTATTCTGTATACCTCTAGTTAAAGAGTCTCATTTTTTTTAAACCATGGCAAGGCTTGCATTTAATTTTTCACAAGAGAACTTCTTATCACTAACCAACTTCCTTATAACAACGGCCAAATGGTGTGTTCACTTCATGTCAGAATTACTGCAGTTACAAGAAATTTCTGAGAGCTTTCTTCAGTTGTAATCTTGTAATTATGATCATTTCAACAGGATGTGAATATTCCCTGTTGCCATGATCGGAGAGGAATTCTTATTTAAGAGTGTACACATAAATTGGTTGATAGGAAGTTAAGAACAAAATGCTGTTGTGGCGAACAATGACAATGACGTTACACATAAGTACAGCAGTACACACCTATCCCTGCCATGAATATGAACTTTGATTTTACACCAGACTTGAGTCCTTATTTGCTCTGGCAGTAGATATATCCACAATTGACCCTTCGCAGGGAGTTTGATTTACATGCGATCTGACCAATCGTAATCCACCATTTTTGTCTGACAAAGCAGTTAATTTTTTTAAACTAAAAAAAGTAGTTTTGTCTACTAACTCCAGTCAGGAGAGTTAGTAGATTAACGTCGGTGGATTTGAACTTGAAAAACGGAGTGTACCAACATCTTTCTCATTTGTTTAATTTATTTGGGTCCATTGAAAGTAAACCGGGAAAGTGTTTCAAATGACATTGTGTGTGTTTTTGAGTAAACGTTATTTTTTTTATATTAACAAACACTATACTCTCAATTCAGGTGATGTGCAATATAATGTTTTATTTTTTTTGTTTGTTTTTTTTACCAGAAAGGTTCCCGATTCCATTATGGAATCCTCAAGACATTTGGAGGTTAGTATTAGAAAGGTCAACATATATATATGTATTTTATGTTTATTATGTCATTTCACAACATGCCATGTCTTTGTTAAAGTATGTGCATTATTTTGTACTCCAACCCATGTAACTATAACCAATCACCTGTATCAAATGTAGGATTGTGAATATGACATTTATTGAGCCAGTTACTAGTTCTGACTCTGAATAAGATTCACATTATTACTTGTCCTAACAAAATCTTAATTTGTCACGCCACAAAAATCACGTCACAAATATCTCCTGTGTTAAGTCTAAGAAAAGTGTAAAGAATCTCCTGATCAAAACACGTGCAAAGAAGATGAAGACACAAGCGATATATATGTAATCATATGCATATTTTAAAAACACTATCAGCAACATTAAACAGCATATAAATCAAAACAAAAAAATCAAAAATGTTACTGAATGAAATGTCGACCCAGGACCCAGGCTAGGACTTTGCAAGCATTAGGGGTGTTGATGGACTTGATCTACTATACCTTTTGATCCTTGTTCTGAATCCAATCTGGATTTAGTCTTTGACAAAAACATCTTTGTTTTCTAAGCTTTTTGCTCAAAATGTTGCTTTTTTAATTAAACTTACCCACATTCAGGTGTCGATAAAAAATAGCTAGAATTAAACTTTCTTTTTTTTAGAAGCAGAGGGTCTGTTTTTTTCTTTTGACATATTGCATGTTTAGATATTCATACAACAAAATACTGTGGAGGGGATCAAATTTGTTCTGATTGTAAATTCATAATTCAAATCTAGATAAATGCACAGATGTAAATGAAAACAGACTAGATTTTCCTCTGAATACTTAATAAAAATAAATAGCTAAACAAATGAAATCAGTGTAAACAAAACCATGGCTGCATTCCAGTCCAAAATTGTCATGCCCTTCACTCGCTAACTTCCCTCCGTCTCGTTCACTCGGATGTGCATCATTGCTTACGTTGCATGAGTGCCTACTACTGGCGGAAACCACAATGAGCTGAAATGGAGCGTCCGAAGCACTTCATCACTTTGAATCAGCTATGAGTTGATTTATTATTTACTTTTTTTCCTTTAAGAATTTGTTTAATGCAGCATCCACACATGTATATACTGTAGGTGTGTTTGGGTTATTTTAAAATAAATAAATAAATTATAATTAATATATCATAGAGCGTTTGTTGTGGTGGTGATTAGACAATCTGGTTAAGTCACAATCGTACTCCATTGTGGGACACAGCGATGCCTGAAGTGTATGTATGAAGTAGACTCGCTCCCTCGGTCTAAATCGAGGGAACGAGTGTCTGTCCACATAAACTTCCCTCGTTCACTTCATGAAATGGAACGCACTTCAAAATGGCAAATAAATAAAATAAGTTATAGAAATCTTTAAAAAATGAGCAGTATTCTCTGCTTTCAAACGCTGAGGCGCCCCCTGTCCGCTGTCTGCGCTGAACCACGCCCAATAATGGGAAACGTACACTCATTGGAGGGGAAATCAGCATGATTCATTTAGGAACAAAGCAAGTGAGTGTTCCCTATCAGTTAGTCACGTTTGACGTTAAGTCAGAAGTGAACTGACGAATTGGGATCTCGTCTGAGAGCTCATACACATTTAAGTGTAAACAAAACAAGCCAATGAACATTGGCAAAGCGGGTATGTAACGAACAGTGCTGCACTTGCTCATTTAACCTTTCGCTTTGGAACTGAGCGTTTCGTCGAATCTGCTCTGCAATCATCTGTACGAGTTTTCTACAAACCTGGAAGAAGGTCTCCAGAGAGTCGTGGTGTGACAGCACGTCAACGGTGGTCACCACTTAAGAACATTTCCACTGGATTCATTGCCGTCTAAAAGAGTATTTTGCACACCGTGCAGCGACCATTTCCTTATGTGCTTCAGCACTAAAAGAGCTTTACTCTAAAAGAATATGCATTTTTTAAAGATGTCATTCCACCCTTGTGTTTCTGGATGTGGTCATTTCCTGTCTTTGTCTGACAGTCATGATCGCTGCCTTACGTGTCTGGGTCGAAAGCACAATGAGGTGGCGTTAATGGATGAGTCATCTTCCTGTAGTGGGTGCATGTAGATGCTGTGGTCGAGACTCTGCTATTCCCTGATCTAGTTCCTCTGCCCAGCAGAGGGCTACTTTGGTAAATACACAGGATGAATTGAGGATCACAGTGGGGACCCCGCCGCTGAGCGGCTTTCGGCCCAGCCCCATCCCAGCCCCTGCCAGGCCTCCAAGCATCAGCCAAAGCAACATCTCAGGTATGTTGCTTTGGCTGATGCTTGGATTGACCCAGAGATGGAGGAGACACCTCTTTGGGATCATCATTTTACCCAATAAATGCGGTGGGTCATGGCCAATCTTGGATCTGTGTCTCTTGAATCAGTTCACAAGCTCCCATTCAAGATGTTTATGCAGAGACACATCTTCAAATGCATTAGTCCTCAAGATTGTTTTCAAGTAATAAACCCGAAGGATTTGTGCTTTCATGTCTCCATTCCTACTCTTTGTGTTCAAGGGTTGTGCACATAAGTATACGAGGTCCTCCCCTTTGTGCTGTCTCTAACGTCTCGCGTCTTCACAAAGGTTGTGGATGCGGCGGCCCTCGCCTCTCTGTGGGAGCATGGGGTTTGCATTCTCAATAACCTCTACGACTGGCTCATCCTGACCCACTCACAAGAGCGGTTGTGCAGGGACTTGGTCCTCATGCAACTCAGCCATATGGGACTTTGGGTAAACTGAGAAAAGAGCAATGGAGTTGGACTTGGGCAACATGACAGCATGCCTCACAAATGAGCATGCTCAGTCGGTGCTGAACTCCACTAGTTCCACTAAAACTATTTCAGAGGCTTGTGGGGCGAATGGCATCTTTACCAGCAGTCACGCCACTCAGCTTGCAGCATATGAGAGCGCTTCAGCACTGGCTTCACTTTCGAGTCCTGACATGGGCATGGCAACACAGCACACACCAGATGGCAATCACGCCGGCCTGTGGTCAGACCTTGCTTTTCTATAGGTATGCTTTTCTAAATTGGTATATCAATTGACTCGAGTTGCTGGCAGTATGGCTTGCTCTGCGCCACTTCAGATAGCTGCTACAGTGCAAGAATGTGTTGGTCCTGATGGACAACACTGCGGCTGTTGCGTAAATCAACCATCAGGATGTTCTACGCCCCCTGTAGCATGTTGCAACTAGCCTGCCATCTCCTCTTTTGGAGTCAGAAGCAACTCAAGACAGTCCAAGTTCAAAGGGAGAATTGAGACTCCATCCCCAGATGCTCCAGCTACTTTAAAGGTAAACCTGTTTGCCTCTCCGGACACGTCCCACTTCCAGTTATTTTTGTGATTGCCCGAGGGGACACTCGACACAGATGCGCTGGTACACAGCTGGGCTTGGAGCCTACGCAATTATGTGTTTCCCCCATTGAGCCTACTCACATATACACTGTGCAAGGTCAGGAAGGATGAAGAAGAGGTCTTATTAGTTGCGCTATACTGACCCAAGCACACCTGGTTCCCAGAACTAATGCTCCTTATGACAGCCCCTTCTTGGGGGATTCCTCTGAGGAAGGACTTGCTTTCTCAGTGCTTGACACTCACGAGAACAAGTGACCTAACCCCAGCAGTGGTAGACACTATCATTCCACAAGGCAGACTTAAAACACTGAAGTGGGACCTCACCTTGCTCTTGACCGCCTTGCAGGGAGCGCCCTTCAAGACAATGCAGTAAGTAGAGCTTTCCCCCTAGTAAAGTCCCCCTGTGGTAAAAAACAAGATATTAATGTTGTTTATATATCTATGTGGTGTTTGTAATATGCTTTAAGACAAACCATGTGCAAATTCATAGTAAATTCAAATCAACACCATGGCTGACTATTTTCTTCTTAAAACTGCAGTGAACCAAAGACAGTCTCAAAAACGCGGTTTGAAATCGCTGGTGTTTCTGACATCACAAACTACCTTTTAACCAATCATAACGGTGTGAGTGAGTGGTGATCAAAGATGAGTTTTAAGGGATAAAATTATAGACTACAGGGTGACTTTAAGATCCTGTTTCACAAGACAGAGCTCCTGACTGCGCTCTCTTTTAAAAAGAGGGTAGGGGACCTGCAGGCATTTTTTGGTCTACGAATTGTGCCTAGAATTTGGGCCGGCCAACTCTGACGTAATCCTGAAACCCTGCACTGAATATGTGCCCAAGGTTCCCACCACCCCTTTCAGGTATAAGGGGGTGAACCTGCAAGCACTGCCCCCAGAGGAGGCAGTCCTGTTCGTGCTTGTATGTGGACCACACGCAGAGCTTCAAGGACCTCAGATAAGCAGAGGTTGGCCCACTGGTTAGTGGATGCCATAGTCTTGGTCTATCAGGCTCAAGACCAGTCATGCCCCCTGGGGGTGAGGGCTCACTCCACTCTGTGCATTGCGTCTTCCTGGGAGTTGGTGCACGGCATCTTGCTGACAGACATTTGTAGAATTGCGGTCTGGGCGACACCCAACAAGGTTTAGCAAGGTTTTACAATCTTCGTGTAGAGCCTGTGTCCTCCCGTGTACTGGCTTGTTGCGCCACTTCCCTCCAAGGATGGAATACTAGCGCATTTCTGCTCCACAGGTGAGATGCAGCAGGGACATCTGGTGCTACGTAGGTCTAGCACTCGTGTGCATGCCTAGAAGGTCAGCCTATGTACTAGACTAGGTGTCCATGCGTTGTGATCTCCCATTGGGTGATCCCACGTGTATTCTTCCATGGTATGGCTTCCCTGTCGGTCAGCCCATGTCTTTCGTTTGGCAAAGCCTGCTCTGCCATCTCTGCTCGGTATTGACTTCACCCAAGGCTAGGCTGAATCTACCACAGAGACCATTCAATATGTAGCAATGCCCATATGGTCAGACCATATGTGCAACTCCACAAGTTACCTCTCAAAACCAAGTGCAGCACGTTTTCTTATATACCTGCGTCGCAAGGTGTGATTCACGATGAAATCTCGCTCGCCAATGTCCATTGGCTTGTTTTGTTTACACTCGAAGGTGTAACTTAGGCTTCATTAACTCACCCAAATCATTAAAAAAAACTGAAACTTTGACAAAATAGAGCAAAAACTTTGTTGTGTCTTGTTGTGACAGCACAGACTGATCTCATGAAATGGCGTATGTATGACACGCCATTTCGTATTTTAATTTTTGGAGTGCTATCAACACGCATAATCACTTTTCAGCATGTTTATAAATGCCGTTGACTTAACGTTACATTACTGTATAAATATATGACCTACCCCTAAACCTACCCGTCACTGGGGTTAATAGCATTTATGAGTCTTCCCCTACCATCCTAGGAAAAAAAAATATCGCTCCCCAGGTGTAGATCTACATTTCGCTTCGTTTCGCTCAGATATTTAGTGGCGTGTACATACACGCAGAATAACTCGGACATTTAATGGCGTCGACATACACGCATACACGCTGATAGCTCAAAATGCGTATAGATAACACGCCACTTGACTTGAAAGTGGTGTGTATGTTTATGCAAAAGTCATGATGTCATGTTGGACAGCACTCAAGTTAAAATCATATTATAAGGATTTGAAGTACAGATGCTGCCATATTGATGAATGGAATTAATTCATCATTGAATTCATCATCATAAAGATATTATGATATTGAAAAATCATTCAATAAAAAAACTTTAATGATTCTTTTCAGTCTCTCTCTTCTCAGAAAGTGCAGTGCAAACAACAACATGCAACGTCTCTTTGCAAAATGAACTGGAATCAAATGTTTGATTGAACTGAACAGTTGGAAAACACTCATAGCATATAAGGTACAAACTCTACATTACTGCACAGGGAAAAGACTGTTGTAATTTTCAAATTAATCTTTTATATAGTTTAACTGCAGCACATACAACATTTTTTATGGTTCTACTGTATTGAAGTGTGTGTAAACAGTTAAAACAATTTGGGAAGTAGTTATACCATGTGTGAGCAGAGTCAGTAAATTTTAGTCCAATGCAATAACAATAACATTTTTGGGGAAATGGTTGTTTTACAACATGCCTGTTTGTTAAATTTTCCATAACACCTTTTCTTCTGATTTTCTTTCAGAATAATAAGGAGATGGCTGTTTCATCTGGACTTCCAGTGGACATCAATGACTGGAATAAAGACCATGTGAAACAATGGATGCTTGATATAAAAGTGGATAAAGAAGATGCAGAGATTTTGTACAACCAGAGAATTAATGGAGCTGGTCTTCTCCTCTTGGAGGAAGCTGATCTCTCTTGCATGCAAAACCTATCACTGAATGCCAAAAAAATAATTATTCACAACATATGTCTTTTGAAACAAAAGACTCAGCAGGAGAATGATGTGAAGACTCAGTCTTATAGCTTGAAGCCTTACCCTTTCAATAGATTTAATGCTGCTCATAGATACAGAGAAAACAGCAATCTAGACGTAACTGAAACGGGTCCTATAGATCTCATTCAACCATGCCATGAATTCAAAGCATTTATCAACACAAAGGAGGAGAATAGAATGAAAAAATACACATACGAGGTGATTCGATTTGCAGCAGCTTGTATGAACAGCCGTACAAATGGCACTATTCATTTTGGAGTGGCAGACGAACCACATGGAGAGATTCTGGGTATCAATGTTCTGAACACAGATGCATTTGATGTCCAACTGAAACATGCAATTGAAAAACATTTCAAATTGGAAAAGTCTGTTAAAATAGCAAAGAGCTGCATTAAACCCCCTCGATTTGTTGAAGTTCTCAAAGCTGACATGACATCGGCAGGAAAACGTGTTATTGAGGTAGATGTAGAGCCATCCTCCATAGTCTGTGAAGAATTTTACTTTAACACTTACAATGTTGAAAAAAATGAAGACGAGATGCAAGAGCCCAATGGTGCAGAGAGGAAGCAGAATGATGGCAAGTCTTTCTTCATAAGAGATGGCAGCCGCAGCATGAATCTTATTAAATCTGCTTCCTCAAAGGAGTATGAGAAATATACTGCAATTGCAAACATGCAACAATTGTCCCAGTTGAGGAAGGATGCTGAAGAAAAGCATCTCTATGTTGTCAAAAAAAGTGTGCAAGGCTCTAAACTGTGTGAGATGATAACAGGAGGGACCCAGTCTTTAGACAGGTCACATTTTGCATGGTACATTTTGGTGGCTAACAAATCTCACCCTGTTCAGCTGGAAAACCTGGATTTCCTTCTTCACATGGATCTATTGGCTGTTCTGGATTTCGATCCAGAATCTGCTCAGAGTGGCCTGAATAAGCTACTTGAAGAGAGAAAAACATTCAATCCTCATTTACCAGCTCAGTATAAAGTTACAGGTGCAGTTGAAGACATTTTAAACAAGTTAAAGCTGACCAAAAACACAAGCTGGGTTTTCTGTAATGGAGGCATTAATGAGGAAAACCCTTCTGATACTGATAATTGGCTGACTGAGAAGGGATCTTCAGTGCGTGATGTTGTTTCTTTCCTGTGCAGAAAAGATGTGGTGCATCGCAAGCAACTTCTCACCATATTCTTGCTGTTAAGTCAGGTGAGCGACGCCAATGACCCTTTGCTTGAGACATTCGGTATGTTTTTACAGGAGCTCAATGGAGTAAACCAA
This sequence comes from Cyprinella lutrensis, assembly GCA_027497675.1. Classification (NCBI taxonomy): domain Eukaryota; kingdom Metazoa; phylum Chordata; class Actinopteri; order Cypriniformes; family Leuciscidae; genus Cyprinella; species Cyprinella lutrensis. The sequence goes on along the minus strand of JAOTRC010000001.1, from coordinate 2,309,351 downwards.
ATCTTGTGCATCAGTGACAATGAAACAACATACACCTACTGGAAGGATCTCGTTAAGGGCCGATATAAAGCCGACATCTCTTCAAGATGCATTTCTGAGCTAAGTTTTGCTGAGGTCAATGGCACCATCCTCAGTCTGTGGTCAGAGAATCGCAAATCAAAGCGGTTTCTGCCTTGCGGTGGTGGCAGAAATGTTGTACTATCAAAGAAAACTGA
>JAOTRC010000001.1:1808570-1818752 GCA_027497675.1 Cyprinella lutrensis | reverse complement strand
TTATTTGTTCTGCTGAACACAAAGGAAGATATTTGGAAGAATGTTTTAATCAAACAGATCTCATTCCCCATTGACTAAAATATAGTTTTAATAAAGTTCAAATAAATACACTTTTAAAAAATAAAACTGAATTTTCACTTCAAGTACCCTATATATTTTTTAATATATATATATATATTTTTTTTTAGAAAATATACTGTTAAAAGTTGAATTGTGAAAATAGGTAGGCTAAAAGCATGATGCCAATTCTCTTTTAATATATTTAAAGATAGTACATTTTTTGTTGGTAGCCTTGCAGTATCCTATATTCAATATATTTCAAATATAATAGATGTTTATGGTTTTATTCACTTTATTCACGTTTGGAAGCAACATGCCTTTTATTGTGAATAGGCTAGGTTTTGATAATAAAGGAAACACTCGATGCTTTGCATAACCACTACATTGTTTTTCCTCAGTGGTACGCACAATTGTATTTCCATAGATTATGGGAATCTAAAAGTGATGTGTAATCATTTTTCAAAAACTCTCAAGTCAGTCAATACAGTGATTACTCTGACTGAACAGTGACCTGAATCTAGTTCCTGTATCAGCTCACGCGGGCTCATAATAATTAACAATGCACCTATTCAGTGACGTTTCAAGGTGAATCCCAGCTAGAAATCGGTTGTGAGCAGGCTATCAGGGTTTTTTGCAGCTGTACTCGTGGCTTATTTACGGGAAATGTATACTTAAGTCTGGCTGTTGAACCTGTCGGTGCAGTGCGTTTGCCAGCTGTTTTTGTTTTTTTTTAGGCTACAATATTTAACAGAAAAGATCATTGGAAGTGGCATACTAACAAGAAACTCGGGTCTAAGGTGAGTTCGTTAGTTTGTTTAACTTACAAACATACTAATACATTCATATATTGTAATAACGGCCGCGTTTGTATTTATGCATGGTTCTAGTTAGTACTGAGCGATCTTTAAAATACATCTATCTTCCGCGACCTTTAATCGCTGAGATATCGTACCTCTCTTGCTGTGCCAGTAACAAACATAACTGAAGTCAGTCAGTGTCAGTTAGATGTCATAAAAGATTAAAATGATGTTATTAATGTAATGAGTAATTTTAACGAGATTCCATTGAGATAATGCCGAGCTGTGGTCCATGAAATCAAACGTTCGATAAGTTTAGAAAGAAAGCGCTTTCTGTATTTTCGCTCTATAAAGCCATCTCACAAACATGGTGTTGCTTTTGGTTTTGTAAAGGAGACATTTCTTCATAGACAGTCAGAGATAATTTCTAAGAACCTGTCATCATCTTTTGTCGTAAGAAACATACGACATGCGCCCAAAGTCCCACAGGCTGACTGTTAAATTGGGCAGCATATCAAATCATTCATAATACAGTGTTTACAGTAGCGCAGTGTAATGAGATAGGCTACTTCAGAATCTAATGTCGAAAATGAAGGCAGGAATGAAGATTAAAGGCATTTTAAATATTGTTTGTTTAGGGCTATTTAAAAAAAAACACACTTTATTGATCTTTTATTTATGTCACAATTGTGCTTTAAAAATGAACTTGGACAGGAAAATTAAGTCTCCAAAAATAGACAATACATGTCACGCACTTAACCAGCATTGCCTCGAAAAAAATCTGGGCTTTGAATGTTCTTTCTTCATTTGTGCTTGTTTTTGCTTTTAACTAGCTTTCCATAAAGGTGGAATGTCGAGTTAAGGGTGTCCTATATATTCACCCTATGTGGTTCATCCACTGATCTACAGTATATAATGGAATGTAATTCTATATCAGTGGGTTCATCTTTTAACTTTGGGACCTGTATTGTGATTATTTGAAATGAGTTTAATACACGCTCATGTCTTTCTGTTGTTATGACAACATGTACGCCTTCTACATGATTCCAATCCAGTGAAAAAAAGTCATGTTGACAGTAAACAACATGATGTACCTGCTGATAGATTCAACATTTCATTCTCACACTCGGCTTCAGTGGTCAACACTATCAAACCTTCCATAGTTTTTTGGCACAATATTTCAGCATTTCTTTAAAGTTCTTGATATATTTTCCTCAAGCTTGATCCGACTGACGCATGGCAAAATGGCAGAAACTGGAAAAGAAGAAGTAGACGGGGTCAATGACCCACCAGAATGGGGTGAGGACGTAACAAAGGGTATTAATAATGGTGAAAAACAGATGGAAAGTCCGGTCAAGGAGAAGAATCCTGGGCTTATGAAGACCTTCAGAAAGAGTTTTAAAGTCCTCAGTCCTTTGACATTGAAAAACAAAATGTCAGAGAACACAGACAGCGACCAAAGCCAAATCTCAAATTCACCTTCACGACCGCCTTCCTCTCCAAGTAAGTGTATCCATAATGTGATGAAAAAGTGTTGTTGTTTTTTAGTGACAATGTCTTCCCAAGGTTAAAGTTATAACAGTAAGCAGAATACAAGTACTTATAGAGTACTGTGAACAGTGCTGGTTTAACTTAACTTCTGGTAGACAAAAGCAGCAGTGTCTTGTAGATCCTATTCATAAGGAGTCATGTTAGCCTGTTAGCTTGTATAACAGATAGTTGCATAAGGCTTTTTTATTTATTTTGGATTTGCTAAAACTCCTTTCATGTTTCTCTTTTTCAGGCTTGAGCAGAGGATCTCCCTTACAATCTTCATTTCAGAGTCCCAAGGCAAAAAAAGCTTCTCTTACCAGAACTAAGTCAGGTGACTGGTTTTTGCAGGTCACTAGATTCACCTCTAGACAAGTGAAATATGTCATTACAGGATGTTTTGATAGTAAATCCACCAACCAATGCAGAAATGCTTTTTACGTTATTCCCTTTTGGGAGATCTAGCCTTTACAATTATGTTTATTCCTAATATTAGAACAGTCAGATGTCAAAAAAATGTCCTCCTGATCCTTTTTGTTTTATCATTAAGGATCATTAAGGAGGTTTTAAAGATACATAAGGTACACAAAGACATTGTAAGTGTACATTTGAGATATTAGATATACAACAATTGTATTCAAGTAGGGGTGTACGATACCGTGGTTTTTGATCGTGGACAATTAAAATGTCTCCACGATCTGCTTTTGAATAAATACCGTAGTATCGTTTCGTTTATTTTATCAGTTGCAGTTCTGGCGCCTCCGTCTACAACGTATACAAAGTATGCAACGTGATGTACATTCACATCACATGTAAACGCAGAGGTAGAGTTACACTGCAATTCACAAAAGTTCATTATTTGCATGCGCTTTAAAGTCTTGCTGGTTAAACATGTCATTCACGTGCTGATGAGGTGTTCTAACATGCACAGACTATAAAGGTCTGTCTAACAGCACCTAAATACTGGAAGTTATCTTTCCAGTCTTATTGCGCTAATACTGTCAAATACAAACAAGGTTTACATAAACAAAGTTGGTTATGTCTAAAGTGAAAGCAAACAGAGAAAATCTGCTTGTCAAAAGTATAGCGTGCAGCTCTTAAAGAGACAGTATCCTAATAGTAAATTTGTTGCTTATCCTTCAAAGAGATAGTTCACCCAAAAATAAAAATTCTGTTATTATTTACTCACTCTAATGTTGTTCCAAACCTGTATTCATTTCATTCTTGTGCTGAACACAAAAGAAGATATTGAAAAATGTGGCTAACCAAGTGGTTCCTGGTCCCCATTGACTTCCATAGTTGGAAATATACTATAGCATAGTTGGAAATATACTATAGAAGTCATTGGGGACCAGAAACTGTTTGGTTAGACACATTCTTCCAAATAACTTTTATTTTCAACAGAAGAAAGACATTTATTTGGGTTTAAAACAACTTGAGAGTGTAAATGATGACAATTAATTTTTTTAGCAGAACTATCCCTTTAATATTAATAAAACAACAAAACATAGTGGAAATCACTCAATGCTCTTGACTGAGAACTTTAATAGAAGCTTTAATAAGAATCAATTTATAATTTATACAGTGATATCTATGTTGTTTTATTTTCATATTTGTTATTTTAGCCTAATTACTTTAATTACTAATTACTTCTAGTTACTAATTACTTCGAATTACTTTACAAAGCCTTATTACTATAAGGCTTTGTTTTTAAAATAGGGACATTAGTTTGGCTGTAATGCAATTGCAAAATAGTAAGAACAGTATAAAACCCTAAATTAGGATTTTCCTGGAAAAAATGTTATATGATATTTTTGCCATATCGCCCGCCCCTCATTAAAAGGTTCAAATTTAGTGTAAAATCATCTTTCATATTTCATGGTCATGTTTTTTTTGTTTGTTTTTTTTAACATTTGCTCCATTTAATGTAACACATAATGACATGAATCATCTCCAGTAACTTTTAATTTTATTCTCAGATTCTGCAGTTGAAATTACAGGTCCAGTTGCAAAGAGGGGCACATCGTTCAGGGAAAGTTTGGGTTTTGGTTTTAAAAAACACAAACAGGAACCACTTCAACCTGTCACAGAGGACATGGATTTATCTGAAGAGCAGATATCGAAGAGTGTGAAGAGCATCGACAGAGTGTTGGAGCTCAGAGACACCTATACTCTGCCTGAGATACCACCTTTGCCTTTGTCAGGTGAGTACTTATCACACAAGTATTGTGTGTCCCATCTATAGGTAGTTGACAAAGAAGTTCTCAACATTATGGTTGACATTTTAGACATTGTGATTGTTTGTTACACCATTAACTTTTAGATCTTGCTTTACTAAATGTGAATTTCGTTTGCTAAAATGTAGTAGGTCAAAGCAAAATTGTTCTTTACCCTGTATGGGGGCTGGGGGCTACCCTTATCATTTTGTCTGGGTTCCTGTGAATTCAAGCAGTGAATCTTCATTGATAGGAGTTCAGCTCATGTTCAGTCATGAGTCTTGAACTGATAAGAAGTCGTCAACAACAACAACAAAAATGAATTGTAAAAGCATTTTAAAATAATCTTATATGGCGAATTGCCGGTCACACTGCACAACTACCCACACTGTACACTACTGTTAAAAAAATTGGGATTCTTTTCTGACAAAATACTTTAATTCAGCATGGACACATTAAATTGATCCAAAGTGACTATAATGACATTTGTAATGTTACAAAAGTTTTTTATTTAAAAAAAAAAATGTTCTTTTTGAACACATTTTTATCATGTTTTCCACAAAAATATAACGCAGCACAACTGTTTTCAACATTGATTACAATACACTACAGAATGTTTCTTGAGCAGCAAATCAGCATAATTAAAGCTCTAATTTTAAAATAGATTCAAAAATATTTCACAATATTACTGTTTTTAATGTACTTTTGTTCAAATAATTGCAGCCTTCGCACAAGATACTTCTTTCCAAGACATTAAAAAATCTTACCACAAACTTTTTGTCATTTTAATAAAAACAAAAACAGTAGTATGCACAGGTGTGTACCTGTGACTAGATGTTTTAACACATCTGTTCATTTGTAAACTTGTCTTACAGAGGACTCAATGAATGTTAGTTGAATTAATCGCATCCAAAATAAAAGTCTGTGTTTACATGATATATTTGTGTGTGCTATATATAATTATTTTGTATATATAAATACACACACATGCATGAATTTATTTAAGAAAATGTTTTATTCATATATAAAATATTTATATTTATATAATATAGATTATGTACTTAAATATATTTACAGAATTTTAGCGCAAATAATTCTTAAATATATACATGCATGCATAGGTATTTATATATACAAAATAAGTATATACAGCACACACAAATACTATATTATGTAAACACAGACTTTTATTTTGGATGCGATTAATCGCAATTAACTTTTGCACAGCCCTACTTTTTATGCATGATATACTGATTGTGGCGGAAATGGGCTTTCACTTATATTTCAGTTTATTGCCAAGGCAACAATTCTAATTTCTGGTTAGCTAATAGGCCTGCAAGTCACTCTCAGATGGTGATGGACTGTTTTAGGACAGAGTTTAATAAAGCTGAAGATCATGAGTGTGTTTTGGCACCTGCAGATCACTCTTCTTCTCCAAGGCTTTGGCGATGGTCTGCGCCGCCTCCACGCCGATGGTGTTTCCCTCCAGCCTGAGCGCACGCAGTCCGTCAAACTCCTCGATCTCCTTCACCATCTTCTCCACTGCACACAAAACCACACATTATTCTCTCAAAAACACTTGGGAAACAGACATGAGGTGATCAGATGTGGGTCTGAGCTCACCAGACTGAGCGTTGTCCAGTTTAAGACCCTGTCCTTTATAGCTGAGCTCTCCCTCGTTGACTTGAGCTTTCGCCAACGAGTCGGCGAGATTTGCCACATCATCTGATGCCATCCTGACACCAACTGAAGACCATATATAAACACGTACGATTTAAAACAGAGAAGAAACAGTTCAAGAGAATCATGAAGATAGGTTTTTACTGAGGGGTTTGTTCATATATCATTCAGCTGACTTTATATAACGCTTTATTCCTAAAAATAGAGTAAAAGTATACAGTATATCAGGCTGTTGACAGTATTTTCTGACTTATGAAAATATAAAAAGAGATATCCAAAATCCCCACGGTAAAAACCTTTAACTCTAATATGTGAAGAAAGTGAATTTTGAACCTGGCTTTATCCAATGTTCAGATTTATCTTCTGGAAATGTAAGCTAATTAGTTGATATTTAACTAGATAATACCTCATTTGCACATTTAAACATAACATTTCAGAAAACTAGTAATACAATTCTTAATGTAATCATTCAATAAGTCAACATCTAATAGATCATGTTCATCTGTAGTGTATTTCCTTCATTATTTTTATTGTTGATATTCAAGTGGCTAGCAGTTAGATGAATTCATTCCAAATAAACCTATTGTACATGTAAAAATGTTAAATATTCTTAATTGTGTAACCGCTGATGTTCACCCCAAAATTAATGCGTCATGTATGAACCATAGACTGTAAGGTTTCATGTATCCAGATTCATAACTTACACTATATGATCAACACACAAAACACGTTTTAAGCGACTCAGTCTATTACAACTATACACTCGTTCCCGGAACAAACTTAGTGTATACATAATATGTTTGTACTTACAAGTGCTGTTTGAAATGATTTCTGGCTGCAGATGTAGGCTATTTTCTTTTTTCTCCCAATTTCTTCCTCCCGCTCACGCTGATGACGCAAATGGTGTTGACGCGCAGTGATTCATGGGGTTTGTAGTTCGATGTCCCTTTTCCAGAGTTCTTAATTTTGCGTCTTTTTTGTCATTTTTTTAAGATTTACTGCCTGTGTTGAGAAAAATAACACATACCATCGACGGTATAACTGGTTTAGGATTAAAAAATAATAATAATTCAAAGTATTGATTTTGTTGACAGATAGCTTTAATAAGTTGTTGGACTGCAGTGGAACATCTGTATGTTTTCCCCCACTGTGTCTAGATGTATTGCGTTGTGTCCAGTGTAGAGATACTAATATTTTGAGAAGGTAATTAAAGGTCTCTCCTTAAAAAACTTTTCTCAAAACTAAAACACATGGTCAATCACGAGTCACGACTCACGTACCAACAAACTAACAGCATTTATGTTTATGTTAGTAAAAAACGGGTATATTAAATCAAAATAAAAAATCATTTAGGAATATGAATGTTTATAATTTTATTATAAAAAGTTTAATTGTGCCCAGAGACCTCCGTTATATCGTAACGTCACTGTCACATGACAAGTGTTACTTTTATCAGCGCTGTCCCAGATGGACCAATCACAGATGTTGTTGATTCCTGGAAATGGGTCATTTATATTGCATCATAATATTTATTAAAGCGTTTTTCCTTTTGTATATGACTTATAGACTCTATAAATGAACATTTTCACTGTATTTACGTCCCTACTAATGAATAATAACATTATTAAAAAAGTTCAGAGTGAGATTCGTGCCGCCTGGCGGAACGGTCGCGTGTGTCTCACGAGAAGGAGCGGTTATTAACTGGAAACATTTGTCGAGTTTACAGTGCAGTGTTGTCGACACATGATACATCTGGAAAATGTCGTGAGATTGATCAATGCATAATCTGACAGTCATTCCTCTAATGTTTTAGACACGAACCACTAAATAGACACTCGCGAGGCTCAGAAGAAAGCGCGTTTGGTCTTGATTTTCTCCAGACTCAGGTGAGTTTATGGAAAGTTTTTGAGTGCTTGTGATATGATACTGTATTCTGGCGTTATATTTGCTTTTTGGTGGCTGACGTTGTGGGTTATTGGGTCTTCGTCGTGAATGTTTATTTCCAGCTGCTTCCGTTTCGTTTTTGCAGAAACTGCAGTGAGGAAGTTATTTTGGGCGTGTTTTAAATGTCCACTTCCAGTACACTAGCGGTTTTTGGGTAGGATCTTAGTATGCAGTAAATGCTATAATATTTTTGTAGACTGTAATAATTTAAAAGTGATGTTATCTCCTTCAGGATTTTAATTTTTGGTGCATAAACACAAAAAAAAAATGGTTGTAGCTAACTTATTTGTAAAAAAACTAAATTGGTTAACAGTAAGTTTTCTTCCTATGGGGAAAAACTAATATAAAGTTAAGTAAAAAATCAACAAAAATCCTGTAATTTACAGTGAATTCTTTTAAAATGTCACTTTTTTATTTTTGTAAATTTCTATTTTACTTCCAATTACTGCTACCAGTTTGTTTTCATGTAATAAACAATGGGTTTTTTACATTTCACTTTTACATTGATGGAATTTGTGCCTTTGTGTTGAACAGATGGTAAACGTGAACTTTTACACATGCGTTTGTTTGTTTTTCAGGCTTGTTGATGGTCAAACATGAGCGCTGAGCGTCAGAAGCGCAGAGAGGAGATTCGGAGGGCGCTGAGCTTCATCAAGTACGGCAAACTATCAAACCCTGAGTGAGAAATAAATTTAGATTGCTCTATTATTCTCGACCAGATTGTTTATATCCGTTGCCGATTAGGCCAGGAGAAAGAAGATTCACCAACATGTTGTTTTTGTCAAAATCCTTCATATCGAAGCATGTTTCATTAGATTGTGCTTGGTTGAATCCATTGAAGAAGCTTTTTCAACTCTAGTCTATCAGCGAATACTTATTGCTTGTCAATTTTGATAGTAGATTGTGTTGGCATCCAATCAAAGTATTTTGCCACCAATTCATGTGTTATCTGGTCAAATTTCGACAGATGTCAACAACATGAGCAGATTGTGTGAAACAATCCAGTCGAGAAGCACTGATCTAGTCTGTCAATCTCCACTATTACTCTTATAATTTCGAGTGACTGTTTTTATCCCGTGTCTACAGATGTTCCCTGCCTTATCCGGACCCTGCAGGCTATGAGGTTGGACGATGTTTTGCACACAAATGCTTATCTGAATGCTCAAAATTTATAGCTCAAATCGTATGTTAAAAAGATTAATTTTCTGTTTCTTCTGTCGCCTTTGTAGGGGTTTGTGGTTCAGCTGGTGTGTGATCTCTTAGACGAGGGCAACGCCTCTTTTCGAGAGGGCGAGTGGACTCAGGCACGGGCTCATTTCAGCGAGGGCGTCAATGTGTCTCTTTACGCTAAGACCGAGGGGCTTCACGTCCCCAACGCCCTGCTGGAGAGTCTCTACATCAACCGTGCCGCCACACATCAGAACATGGTGAGTCTACCTGTGTTTGCAGACAAAAAAACTGCGTTAGATTAAACTGAGAACGGTCATAGCACTTTTATTACACACTAATATGCGCTTACATAGCACATATTGTTGTCCTATTGTTAGTTTCACTGCATCTATTGTTCTCATTTGTAATTCGCTTTGGATAAAAGCATCTGCTAAATGAATAAATACTGTACATAAAACTTGTGGAATCTTGCATAAAACGTTAAACGAATTTGCGTTTCCATCCTGTGTTTAAGTGAACAAAATCTGCACTTCCTGGGAAATTGGTGTAACATAAATGAAAGTTGCTGCAATCGGGGAAGAAACATTATAAATGAGTTGTGCTTTAGAGAGGCAGACGAAATTAAATTAACAATATCCTGTTCTCTCTTGCACTCAGATTCTGCTGTTTGGAAACGCAAATCATTTTTTATTGTACTTTTATTTACCTCATTGAAATCTAATGATCTCTTTTAAACTGAAACATATTACAATATATATATATATATATATATATTAGGGCTGGGA
>JAOTRC010000001.1:1515131-1526723 GCA_027497675.1 Cyprinella lutrensis | reverse complement strand
TACTATGGTAGTCAATGGGGATTGAGATCTGTTTGATTAAAACATTCTTCCAAATATCTTCCTTTGTGTTCAGCAGAATAAATAAACACATAGAGGGTTGGAACAACATGAGGGTGAGTAAATACTGACAGAATTTTCAGTTTTGGGTGAACTAACCCTTTAACATTAGAACAGCCTTCTATCTGTAGCGTTTTGACTACTTTGTTTGCTGTATTGATATTATTCTCGTGCACTGACTCGTTCACTAAACTGAACAGCCAATCAGAGTTCTCTCTCTATCTCTCTGACGGCCCAAAGCCGATTCAGCATGTCAAATCTGTGGGGTTAGGATTGTTGCTTTATTCCAAATAAATAGATTGAGATTCACAAACAAATGTAAAGAGATTCACAAAAATGTATCAAATTCACAAATGAATAGATTAAGATGCCAAAATATATGTAAAGAGTTTTAAATTTTTTTTATAAAACTCACAAATACATAAAATGAGATTTGGAAATAAAATATTTATTTACAAATGTGTTTTATGTCACAAACACAACTCTTCCTAGCATTTATTTGTGAACCGCTTTCTGTGCATTTGTAAATCCCGTCATGCATTTGTGGATTTTGAAACACTTCTAGCGTCAACGTGCAGAAAAATCCACAAATACCGGTAAGTGGACTCCACCCACCGTTTACTAAAACCAATCAGATAACGACCACATTGAGCAGACCAATAAACAAATAAATGCTAGGAAGAGTTGTGTTTGTGACATAAAACATATTTGTAAATATAAATTTTTTTATTTGCAAATCTCTATTTGAATTGAGCACCAGCCCACGTTTTTTGTTAAAGAAAGATTCAATTTATGTCAAATTATTTGAACCCTTATGACAAATTGGTAGGAAATGTACCCAGGTTTCACAAAATTATTTTATCAACCAATTGTGCTTTAAAACAACAACTAAACTTACATCCTCCTCAAGGGGGTCCACTTGGATGTCTTGAGATGAGTGTGGAGGATGTCCAAGTATGGCTGGTTTTTGATGCTTTGCAGGGGTGCTTCTTTCTTCTAAGCCCCCCTTCATCGCACACACCATGCTCTTCAACTCTGAAACAGTGATTCATAAATTGTGCATTATTACATGACATATAGCCTATACTACACACTCTTACACGTTTATTTTTCAGCATTGTTGGGAGGAATACAAGATATGCAGATTCATCAGATGCATTTATACCAGTTTTTTCTTGTGCGGCCCAGAACCCCTCCTGTAGTGGTTTGAGCGATCGGATTTAAATCTGCTTCGAATGAGAGCATTTACACCTAATCTTTTCATGCTCGGATAGTTAAAACGCATGAAGTGGCCAGATGTAAACAGCCCCTATAAATCTCTATCAATTATACCAATGCATCTTTACATAGACTACAAAGAAGACCTGAAATGTTTTTTTTTTTTTTTTTTTTTTTTACCATTTATGGTGTCCAAGTGAACAAGTACTCTTCTGTTGTCTTCTTCCAGCTGCTTTATTTTTTCTTTCAAGGCACAGCAATTTGTGCATTCCTGTACAGCTGTATTGTCCTAAACACATAATATTGGTAGTACAAACTGTTGCAATGTATGTACCCATTTACAATAACAATGACTATAATCATGCACTAAATCATGATGCATTCACTTACAATTAATTGCTCCTTGCGCTTTTCCAGCAGTTTTGATAAGAGACTAGGCCTCTTTTCAGTCTTAAAAGTGTAGAAGAGCACAGTATATAATTTTTAAGTTAATACAATACAGGTTAAATGATATACAATTTAATTGAATACTATTTTGAACACATGATACATACCTTTTTCTTAATTGTTTCCTTCTCAGGCTCTTCATCGTCAGATGAGATGCAAAGAGGTTTTCTCTTCCTTTTTCCACGACCACAGTCTTCACTTTCATAGCCCCGTATAAGTTCATCTCTTAATTTGATCAGACTGAGCTTATCAGCTGTTAGGAAAAGAAGTGACAATCTTTGTAGTGACAGTTTGACTGCATAAAGTATTGCAAGTAATAATACAGCAACAATGTTATTTGATTAAAGTGTCACAGGGTACAGTATTGCAAACATTTTTTTTTAATTTGTCCAAGCTGTCCACGCTATTTGTATATGTATTTATTGCCTGTGTGACGTCACTCTCTTAGCTTAGGTCCATTTTTGACGCCTCATGGGCAAAAGTTTTATTTTAATTTCACAAAAGCACCGTTTTGTACAAAAACATACTTACAGTAAGAAAGTATGTAGCCTACCAACGTTACTTTTACGGGGCATTCTACGAACATTTCCACTTATAAAAAATCTTTGGGGGAAAAATATTTGATGATTTGATGATACTATACTTTGTATTCACTGTAACAGTTCATGGACAGATAATGTACGTTTCTGGTAGAATGTGGATGACCAAAAATGATAATGTGAGTGACCACCGTCCGTTAGCAACGACTTAATGCTAACTTAAGTTATTATGTTAATTAGGAACAGTGACCGCGAGTAAAATAAACATTTTAACAGAGTTTTTACCAAGGTCCAAAAACTTACCTGACATTTTAAGAATTTTCGCAGGGTAGAGCTGAGACTGGCCCTTTTTGGCAGGCCATCTCACCGTTATCACGGTATCTTTTTTCCACTGTTGTGGGTTCAATTTGTCCCTAGACACTCCGCAACCACTCAGGTTTACCCACTCGAGGTCCCCTACAGCAAACGATCCCTCTTCAAAAAAAGAAAAAAGGCAGTGGAAATTTGACACATCCATTTTCCGACCAAATAATCTGAATAAAGCATAGACTAGACAGTAAAATAAAGGAATAAAGGCTAAGCTGGAGCTGGAACCTAAACGTCCGTTATTTTTTACGCTGAGCCGTTACGCACGTGACGTCACGCGAGTGCGCGCATATGCCAGTACGTAGTACGTATGCATGTATTTCGCGCACTTTTCGTTTTGAACTGTGAGCGCAGTACTGGCTGCTAACTACTCAAGCTCTTGTCTACTCATCAAATTTCATACAAAACTTCATTTTACGGGGAACGTTACTCATCACTTATCATTTACATTTTTTTAAATCGGAACATTGCCGTGAACAATGTCTTGTCGACTTAAATCAAGCTAACCGGGCGTGGACGACATGAAGGTGAGTAATTCGTTAATAAGTAGGCCTATGAGTCTGACGACAGTTGAAATTCGTTTGGCAGCGATACGTTTGTGCCTAATCTTTCTTTGCTATTATTTTGTATTATTTTCGTAGAAAATGTTAAACAGTTGTTAAATCTTGTCCTGATAATGGTGGAACGAGGGCGAGGCCCATACAAGAAGTATCTTTTGGACGTCGAGGCCGAGGTGCCTGCAACTACCAAAAGGCGCAGGTTGCAGGTAATGTATAGGCATTAGGTTACATATTCCACGAAAAGTATCAGTGTTAAACTACAATGTGTTGTTTATGAATCGAAATGTTTTGTGGTTGATTTCATGTGCTATATTTGATCATTTAATTTTTTTAATGTTACTGTAAACAATTTATCCATTTGTTTATTTTTGTGAAACCATTTCAATAATTTTCACAATCCAATCCAACATCCACGTTCTGTATGTAACGAGTGGAGCTTGAAAAGTCTCCCAAACCCTGTCCATGAACATATTATGTCCAGAGATGGACATCATTAAGCACCACATGAAGTCAGTCACAACTTCAATTTCATGCTAACTTAAACTTGTCATCAGTGCATAAGTAAGTTATCAGTTGTATGGTTTTACAATGTTATAGTGGACAAACACTTATTTATTCCATTTTTATCTTAAAAAAATTAGGCAAAAGATGCCCAAACAATACATGGTGACATATGCCTATGTTCTGAAATTGAATCTCAGGTTTGTGTGATTTAATTTATGTAAAAGGTTGCTAAGCTAAAAAAAAGTCTTTGATTTTAGTCAAATTTACTTTTAAGGCAAATAAACAGAAACGCCTGTTAATCGTTAGTTATAATGTACATTTTAAAGAGTCATGTGGTCTTTGAATCATTTTTCCAAGCAATGGCATGATAAATAAACACTTCTGTAATATTATATTATTTTTAGGAACCAGACAATTCAGAAGATTTTGTGGTATTTACAGAAAGTGAACGTGAGGTCAGTATTAAATGTTATTTGATTTAAGTGTCACAGGGTATTTTTGTCTAAAATAAAACGTCCTAAAACATCAGCCATTTAATAACATTTGTAATGTGATGTGTAGCAGCCCACCAATTCAGCAGAGACTGAAGATGTGGATGAATTTCCAGAAGCTGAACAAGAGGTAAGCTAATACAGTTATATATTACACTTTGGTTTATGATTATAATGTTTGATTAGGATTCAAGCTAATCTCTGCAGGACATACAGCTACAATGTTATTTGATTTAAGTGTCACAGGGTATTTTTGTCTAAAATAAAAGGTCCTAAAATCTCAGCCATTTAATAACATTTGTAATGTGATGTGTAGCAGTACACCGATTCAGCGGAGACTGAAGATGTGGATGAATTTCCAGAAGCTGAACCAGAGGTAAACTAATATAGTTATATATTACACTTTGGTTTATGATTACAATGTTTGATTAGGATTCAAGCTAATCTCTACAGGACATACTTACAGCAACAATGGGTTTTAGTCATAGTCTTTTGACTAAAATGCCATTTAGTTTTAGTCATATTTTAGGCATCTCATTTTTTTTAGTTTTGGTCTGGTTTTAGTCGACTAAAATATGGGTTTTGTTAAATTGTAATGCATTCCTTAAGAATTTCTCTAAAATTTACAAACCCATTATACTCCCGGAGAAAACATAAACCTGTTAATATTAATGATTTGAAAGTTCGCACATGCAATACAGATTTAACACTCTGACTTAAATATCTTAAAATTAAATAAAAACACTTTTCCTAAAGTAGAACAGTCTTTAATTAATGATATATGCATTACAACAATACATACTCAACTTTTATTACAGACTCAAGGCAGTGTTTCCGCTACATTCATTCTGCCGTAACAGGCCGCCACATCTAAATTCATCCCGCCACGGCTGCAGTTTCTCAGTGAGGTCCGATATTCTGCATAGTATTGTGTTATTTTGTTAAGCCCCACTAAAGGCATAAGAAACTTTGTATAGCACAATCAAATTTTTGCATTATATTCCAAGACTTCTAGAGTCATTCAATAGCATAATGTGAGGTAAAATGAATATTAGATTCATTTAGACTCAACTAGATTTTATTTAGGTATCGTCTCGTTTTCGTCCGTGAAAAAATGTCGTTGACGAAAATGACACATTTTTCATCAATGAAATTGACACTGGTGTGTATATATATATATATATATATATTAGGGGTGTAACGGTACACAAAAATCACAGTTCGGTACGTACCTCGGTTTTCAATTCACGGTTCGGTACGTTTTCGATACAGCAAAAAGAAAGAAATGCCAGAGAAATTTCCTATGTGTTTAAAGAAAAAAATATATTTTTTAATAAGTGTGAGTTTTCCTAGATCTTGAAACTTTCAGGTTTATAAATGGGGGTCATCTTTGAGGGATGAACAAATAATGTTTTGGTCATCACATTAAAAATAACATTTAAATATATATTTATTTATATACTATTTGAGTTTTGAAGTGCTGTAAAAAAGATGTGTGAAGTACTTAAAAGCATTTCACTATTCCAGCCAAACTGGTTACAGTTAGCGTTACTATATATATACTTCAATGGCGAATTCAAAAGTTTTTTTTTTTTTTTACTGGATCTCTTAAGGCTGATTTATACTTCTGCGTCGGACCTACGGCGGAGCCTCTATGCTGTATACTACGCATTGGTTTTCATTTATTCTTCTGCGTTGTTGTCCACGTTGACGCGCAATTACACATGCAGAGGGAGCATGTGAAAACCAAGGGAGCGGTTCTAGCAGACCAATCACAGAGCTTGCGGTACGCGTAGAATTGACGTGTTGTTTCATTTTTGGAGAAGTGCACGTCAGGGATACACCGAAGGGTACGTGCGCTACACACAGCCTACGACGTAACTACGGTGCGAGTTCGACATAAACGATCGAATAAACGATCTGTGAAACACAATAATTAATAGCGCAGTTTCGTTCCACTTTCATTACGCTTGCCGTTTGATGCTGCGCAGCGTTGTGGTGGCCGCACCTGCGTGAATTTTGACGGCAGGAGAAATGGTCCAAGGAATCGTTCGGTTTGTATGCATACCGAACCGGAAGCCTTGAACCAAAACAGTTCAATACGAATACATGTACTGTTACGCCCCTACCAGGGGGTCGAGTTTTGGTTAACACAGCCTCATTATGGTCCCATCAAACTTTGGTTAAAATGGACCCAGTAGCCCTTGCTGGTAGATATTGTAACTACACCATGCCTGCTTTGGAAATGTCATTTAATAGTAAATAAAAAATAAAATATTTCTGTCAAATTTCGAGTGTAAAAAAATGTCCATTGTCAATACAGTCAAATAGCTATTTCCAGATTTAGTGAATGTCCAACCATACAGACTGATCTCATGAAGTAGCGTGTGTATGACACGCCAATTCGTATTTCCATTTTTGGCGCGCTATCAACACGCATAATCGCTTTTCAGCGTGTTTATGAACGTCATTGACTTAATATCATTAGTTTATATATAAATATGACCTACCTCAACCCTGTCCCTAAATTTCGCTCGGACATTTGATGGCGTGTACAGACACCCGAAATTACTCTGACGTTAATGGCGTAGACATACACACGGATACACGCGGATAGCTCAAAATGCGTAGAGATAACACGCCACTTGACTCGAAAGTGGCGTGAATGTTTACGCAAAAGTCATGATGTCATGTTGTAGGATGGATAATATGTAAATTTAGAAGCAAACCTTTACATTTACAGACTGAGAATGTACAGTGTGCTGTGATTGGTCGGCCAGTGTGTCAGTATCAGCAGTGATTTGATTGGTTGTCGTGTGCAGGCCGTTTATTGGACATCCTGAGGGGGCGTGGCGAGCGCGGTCTACAGGCTTTCATGGAGTCACTGGAGTTTTATCATCCGGAGCAGTTCACACAGCTGACCGGACAACAACCGACTCAACGCTGCTCCATCATGCTGGGTGTGTGAATGCGTCACGTTTCTGCCGTTTTAACGGAAGTTGCTCCAGTCATTTCTTCCCTATTGTGACGTATATCTGTTGAAATGGGACTTGATTTTGTCAATTATTCATGTGCTTCGTAATCTTGATTCAAAATAACCTCCCCTCCTTCTTACATCTCTCTTCTCTGATGACGTGTTTATTGGCGTGAGGGCGGGGCAACCTGCAAATCGAAACCAGATCCACCAATAGCAAACCTCAAACATCCAATCAATTCCACACGGACCAAATCAAGCCCTGCCCTACATTTGTTCTTGTTTGAGAAGCGGTTTCATGTGTATATATGTCACTATAGGCAAGAAAAGATGACTTTAATGGTCATTCATGCAGCATTTTAATGTTATTTTTGTAATACTGTGTGTGTAGATGAGGAGGGTCCTGAGGGTCTGACTCAGTTTCTGCTGCTGGAGGTGCGTAAGCTGCGAGAACAGTTGCGCGGCAGTCGTCTGTGCGAGCGACGTCTGTCTCAGCGCTGCCGTGTGGCCGAGGAGGAGCGCAGTCGAGCCGAACGTAAAGCACAAGAGCTGCGACAGGACCGGATACAGCAGGAGAGGTGCATATATATATATATATTAGTGCTGTCAAACGATTAAAATATTTAATCGTGATTAAATCGCATTAATGTCATAGTTAACTCGCGATTAGTCGCACATTTTTATCTATTCTAAATGTCTTTTGATTTCTTTTTGTTACATTATTTTTTTCTCATTTTATTGCTCTTATCTACATGGAAAAGTGGATTGGCTTGTTTAGTGCAAATGTTTTTTTTTTTTATTATTATTGAAAATAACATTGGAATAGTGCTCAATTTCACACTAACATATGTAAATAATCTCTCACACAATGTAAAACTGTCTATCAATAAAAGGGTGAAAGAAATACTGACGAGGTCCTGATATTGACGAGGGGGTGGAGAATTCGCATCATCTGTGTGTGTGTTTGCTTGGCCATCATCAAGTGGTGTTTCAGACTGGACGTGCTGCGATGATGATGGCTCAGTTCACAACGACAAAACACACAAGTCACTTGTGGTCTTGTTAATTGGACAGTTTGGCAACTTTTTAAAAGTAAACTGAATCTTAGGGCATCCATTTCAGCGTCTCGCGCTCGTCATCCACTCAAAACGTAACGTTACTATTTGGCCGGCTGGCAAGCCGAAACGAGTGTGTGCGGCACAAAACGTCCTCGCGCTGTGCTCTGAAACCCATTCATTTCAATGGCTTGCACCGTGCGAGGACGTTTTGTTGCTTCTTCGACCAAAGCGCAAGCGGATCTAGACCGTAAACAAAACAACAGGCACGCCGCAAACACACGTTTGGGCTTACGAGCCGGCTTTGAGTGGATGACGAGCCGCCGAAATGGATCAGGACTCATGCCACATCCTGTTGCAAAAGCATGTGAAAAAACTACAAAGTTTGCTATCACAAAAAGACCGTTAATCGCTCAATAAAAAAAATTAACGCTGTTAAAATGGGTTTGCGTTAACGCCGTTGATAACGCGTTAAACTGACAGCCCTAATATGTACATATTAGAGGTGTAATGGTTCTTGGTAAAAGAAATCTAAACGTACTGTTCTCCACCTACGGTTCGGCACGCACTTGCATCATGGTTCATCTGTCAGACTATAATCCCACCCACTTTGAAGCGGTACTAACTGCACGAAGCGGTACTAACTGCTGGTACGGTCCGAACCGTACCAGCAGGGGAAAAGCGCCAAAATGATTAAGATGTGTACTTTAAATACATTGCAAGTCAAATGCCTGAGTGTAAAAATGTTTCTACCTATGTGTTTCTGGGTCAGGTTGAGGCATGACAAGGAGTCTTGTACTCGTGAGTTGGGTTTGCTGAAGGACAGACACCTGGAACAGGCTGTGAAATACTCGCGAGCGCTAGAGGAACAGCGCAAAGCTTCTGTGCGCGAGAAAGAACTACTCACAGAGGTACAGTACACGGAAAATTAAGACTTATATAATTAATTAAAAATTAACTTATATAGCAGTTCCGCATCACAATCCGTACACGAAAACTCGCTTCCGGGCACGTAAAAACGTCAGAGCAAACCTTAACGGATTAGACCAATAAACTTTTGATATGTCATTTACTGGGGGATGGTCTTCTCTTTGTTTCTTAGCTTTGATTGGTTTATTTTTGGCCTATGAAATGCTCATAAATGGCGATTTGCTAAGGCGGCGCTGGGTGGGGAGTTATGTTACGCGTCACAACATTCCGTACAGTTATTGTTGGGAGCGTAACATGAAACTGTACAACGGGGATAAACAACGTTTATGGACACCTTTGTCTTATAGTAATTAGATTTCATTATGACACAAATTACTTCACATTTGACTCTTTGGGTGACTTTAAATTCCTTATAGCTGCCGCTGATTTGCAAAATATTGTTCATTATAGAAAATGGCGCGTTCGGTCACCGCAGGTCGTTTCCAAGACCTTGTGAACATAGTTTTTAAACCGCCGTTTAAAATGGGATTTTATTAACCTAATAAAACACATTTTAGGTTAAAAATGTTCAACACCAATAACCATTACGTTTAACTTCAATACTATTGACCACATGACCAAAACTTCATTCATTTCATTTGCTGACTCTCTTTCCTCCTTCACCGTAATCTAAGCGAGATCCCTGCCCACCTACATTTTTAAATGTCACTCGGGTGTCATTGTACTAATCGCTGAAATGTCGTCTTCAAAGGGCGTGGACTTCGACAATGCGTGAAGAAAATCAAAGATGACAAAATAAAGTTTCCAATGATATATATAAGTTTAGTTGACCTGGAAATGATTTATTGTACATTTGATTCAAACAGTCACTGTACGGATTCATGTTACGGAAGCGCCTCTGTACGGATTGTGATGCAGAACTGCTATCCCTTTAATAATTGTTAGGCTGCTGTTATAGATGCATTAACAAGTCATTAAACAATTAAGTCATTAACAATTTTTGGTCAGTTGCTCATCTAAAGCTTCAGAAGACTTTGAAAATAACATAGGATGGACCAATTTTTTATACTTTCGGTGCTCTGTTTGCATTTTGGAGTATGACGACCCCATTCCCTGTTCGTTTTAATCAAAAGACCAGCCAGGATATTCTTAAAAAAAATAACTCTTTGTGTTCAGAAAGTTAAATGAGTTTGGAATGAAAGGACAATATACATCTTTGGGTCATTTTAATTCATTGCCATTCAGAAGTGTTACACTTATAGCCCTATACTTTAAATAAACATACTTCAAAGACTGATTTAGTAGTTGGTTGGTACATCATTTTACAGGTTTACGGTAAAATCTTGATTTGTTTGTCTGCATGATCTGTTATATCCTTCCCATCTACAATAGCCTCCAGTCCCAGACTCATTCACTTACTCTAATGTCTTTAATACTTATCCCAGTCTACGTGATCTAATTACAGTCTGGGTTCCCTATATTAACGTCATTTACGGCAGACGCAATGGGGGGAGGGTGGAGGAGAGGAGCAGAAGCACAGAGAGGAGTGGGAATGAAGTTGACTTGCAAAAACTGAAACCAGTGTAATGGCTAATGCTGAAATATTATACGGGTGGTCTAACTAAAGAGTGGGCATACAAAATTCACCATTGAGCATTCAAATCTACTTAGCGTAAAGAAAAACGCAAATGAGAACTTCAGTGGATTTCGAAAGTATTTCGACCCTTTCAATTTGTCAGATTTTATGTTGCCGCCTAATGCCAATGCTTTGAAAATAAATATTTCCCAATAACTTTATACGCCATACCCTTTAATGACGAAGTGAAAACCAGACATTGACATAAGCATTCAGACCCTTAACTCAGTGCTTATTTGAAGCACCTTTGACAGCAATTACATCCTCGAATCTTTTTGGGTTTGATGTGACGAGATTTGCACTCCTGGCTTTGGGGATTTTCTGTCATTCACCACAGATCCTCACTCTCAGGTTGAATGGGGAAGGTCGGACGTTTTCAGGTACATCTAAAGATCTTTGATTGGGTTCAAGTCCAGACTGGGCAACTCAAGGTCATTTGTCCCTATGCATTCTCTTGGCTTAGGTGCTTAAGGTCATTGTCCTGTTGGAAGGTGAATCTTCTGTCCAGTCTAAGGTCCCAAGTGCAGACCATTATAAGGATATCTCTGCATTATGTTTAGCTGCATTGAGCTTTTCTCCAACCTGACCAGTCTTCCATACCTGCATCTGATGTTTACACCATCATGTTTCACTTTTGGAGTGGATTGCACAGGTGATGAGAAGTGCCTGGTTTCCTCCAGATATGATGCTTGGAATTGAAAAGTGGGGGAAGTGCTGTATGCCGTAAAGCAGTTGAATTTCAACGCATTCTCACCCCAAGGCGTCACCTTTGACCATGCTTCAATATTTGACGCTTTAGGCGCCCTTTAGCGTCA
>JAOTRC010000001.1:1181459-1195050 GCA_027497675.1 Cyprinella lutrensis | reverse complement strand
TAGGGCTGTCAATTGATTAATCGCATCCAAAATAAAAGTTTGTGTTTACATAATATATGTGGGTGCACTGTGTATAATTATTTTATATGTGAAGAGTTCAGATGCAAAAGCCTCTAAGTGCCATTTGAAATTTTCTTCTAGAATGATCTTTTTTATCAAGCTTGTATATTTAAATTCAGTAATTTCACTTAAATGGCAATGAAGATTACCTAATAATTTTCATTTAAGTGAAATTACTGAACTTAAATATACAAGTTTGACAAAAATGGTCATTTTAGAAGAAAATTTCAAATGGCATTTAGAGGCTTTTGCATCTGAACTCTTCAATTGTTCTTGTCGTGATTGCAACGATATAAAGGTTAATTTTATGTAAGTAAGGTACATCATCATATAACTTATTGTTACTCACAAACATTTTACTAAGATTTAGGCTATTTGTAATACCCGCAAGAACGTTACAGTAAAAATAACATCATAAGAATGTTCCAAAAACGTTTTCCCAACACCACGAGAACACATATATAATATAATGTGATTTGAACTTTCTAAATATGTCATTTAAAGAATTCTAACACTCTGAACGTTCCCTCCCGCACAACCTCTTCGCTGTTCACTCAAACGCCTTGCGAACAAGAAAAAACCTGTTCGGGGAAAAGTGCTACAAACACTGAGGCTTTGACTTTATTTAGAATTGGTCTCTTTTTCCAGGCCAATCAGACGGTGGCGTCAGTTCGCCTCGGTCTGCATGTGTGTGTGAGAGTGTGTGTGTTATTTTAGCTTCACTCCTGCTAACAGCTACTGTTGAAGGTTTGTCGGTTTGTTCAAGCTCCCGGGAGAGAAAGTGCTGGAATAATACCGGCTTCATTCCGCCTCGCTGCTGGATAAACACGGAGCGCCGCTGAATTACACAGTGTTTGTTGGTGAAAGCACAAGCGACGACTCATAACCAGCAGGAAAATAAGGAAAATCAGAGCTGTGTGTTTAGGAAAACCCAAGCAACCGGTTCGGCATAGTGAATAAACGCACGCACGGCAAATATGACATTGCGCCTTTTATTGGTCTGATTATTAAGATCGATCCAAGTTTTTATATCAATAACCTGCTCGTGTTATAAGCTCAACAACAGGTTATTGATTTAAAAACCTCTATATCCAGAGCTGAGCTTGAATGAATCGCACCAGCCGACACCAGTGTTAATTAAGATCAGACACAGGTGACTTCACTTCAGATAACAGATTGATTTCATATTTAATTCAGTCCCATTTGTTAGGGTCACGGGAAATCACATGATTAATAATTTATCAGATTAACTCGTGTGTGAAGTTGAAGTTTCTTTGGGGCAAATCATATTAAACACTTTTTTTAGTAACACGGTCCATTTCATTTAATCGGCTAGTTGCGTTTTTTATTTTTATTTTTTAAAATTGATTTGCGGTTTTCCGTTCACATTTCCGAACAACGCGCACATATAGAAACTTTCTGTTTATTCATGTTAACCACTCTTAACTCTTTACCGCAGCCCATGTTTTGCATAACTTTTATTTGTTCAAATGTGATTGAGTTCATCTTTGGCTGGAGTAGGGCGGATCATAACGCCTGGTTTGGCAATAATTTGCCCCTAATTCACTCATGCCAAAACATTTCCTAAATGCCACAATTAAACAAATGTGCTTAGATTTGACAAATATTAGATTCGCCCTTCAATTGATTCGAAATTCTATTGATTTGATTCGTTTACTGAATAGTTTAGACGATAACGCTTAGTTTTCTTCACAATATTGGAAAGCGGCAATTATTGCTGAAAGAAATTTGTACTTTATAATTAAGCAGGTTACACGAGTATTTTGACCATATGTAGCTACGATTGCTCACAAATATACAGGTAAAACAGAACATATACAAAATTTAGCCTAAAAGAATACACAGATTATAACACAGATTTATCAAATAATTGCAAATACGTAAAATGCTAGACCAATGCACTCGTATCAAATTAGAGTATTCAAATTGTACTAAAATATCGACGTGTATTATATCTGGAGTAGTTTGGATAGATTAAGCCGTTTTTCCCAAGTTAAGACAGATTAACTCAACACGTCTCGCATTTACTCAATCACGCAATTCTCGAAATGTAGGCTACACCTCGTGACACCAACTTTCTTAAATAATCGCATGTAGCCTATATTTTAATCCGTTTCGATGAGAAACTTTGTTATCCCTCAAACTTCAGCAGACATAAACCGAACAGAAAGCGAATTCAAATGAGTAGTCTATGCAGCGAATAAATTCAACGCGAATCATATTTATTGATAATAATCATAAAAATAAAAGCATAATTTCTCCGTTTAGACATTGCATTGTTGTATATCCCCATGCACAGAGAGAGTCAGTGAGAGAGAGAGAGAGAGGTCTTACTGCACTGGTCGCAGGTCGCCCGCCCAGCGCGAGATCGGTCCGTGGTTCAGCCCCCTCGCTCGCGCTCTGAATGCCTGCTCTGTGTCGCGCGCCGGGGCTTAAAGAGCCTCGTTGTGTGAAGAGCGAGAAAAAAATCAATTCATGGAAAAAAATCTCTTAAAGGAGCAGCAGAGCCCCATCGGGTCCTCCTCTGATTGGCTGCTGGAGTTTCTCTCAGCGGAGGGCGGTGATTTCTGCTGTCATTTTCAGCCGATCAGATTCTGATCATAGCTACTTTATTTGTGATATTCAACTTTTTATACATTCATTTGGAAGTTCATAATTCTTGACCTAGTTATTAGTTAGGTCAAAATATTTGTCTTTGTCATAGTAAAACAATTTCTAATTGGAATCTGTCACTTTAAATCACGAATCTTCACATGATTCTTATTCCTTTTAAGTACTGAGTAATATTAATTAACTATGCATTTACTATATGGTTAGGGTTTGGCTGAGGGTTAGCATGTAATTATGCATAAATTACTGTTATTAAGTTAATAAGTTAAGAACATGTAGCCTAACATATGGACACTGTAAAAAATGTTACCATATTAATAATAATAATTTGTTGAAGCCTATTTCATAATATATGGGTTAGAGTTGTTGAAAAGCTAATTAAATCAACGTTGAAGTAAAAGAAATAGGCCAAACTAATTAGAAAAAAAAACAAACAATCGAAATACTATTGTATTTGTTTAACTTCGTCAGAAATCCGCGTGAACGTGATCAATTATTGAAATATTAACTTAAAATGTCAAGGAGACGTCCAAAATACTTTAGCTCAAAGTTGTTTGGGAAGGAATGCAATATAATGAGCTCTCAAATTTGTAATTTTACAATGCCGCCGCGCGCTATATTTGGGTTTTATCATGTCTTGCCGTTCACAGGTGGTCGTTCATTAGTGTCGGCGTGTCCCGCGGGTGCAGGGGTTTCTCTTTATTAACCTCTGCCGGATCACACTGGCCTCTTGTTGGCCCGGGTGTGCCTCAGGGTGAAGCAGAGGTCCTCCACGGCCCCGTCACAGCTCGCGCGCCCCCGGCCCGACGGGACTCTGCGCACCTGCTGTGCGCAATAACTGTGCGCGTGGAGCAACAGCACAACTGCAGGATTTCAGCTCGCAAACCTCTGGATGTGCATCAGGACAGGTCTTCAGAATGTGCTGATGTGTGGGGGTGACGTTTGGTTAATTGGGACACCTTGCTCCAGTCATCTCAATGGCATTTATACGCCAAAAACAGTTTTTTCGTGTATATGGCACGCGATTTTCGCGTACATATGATACGCCCTTTTGGCGTATAATATGCACGAACTCCCCCCTAAACCTAACCCAGGGTTTTTTAGTGCGTACCATATACACGGAAAAAAAAACATTTTTGGCGTATAAATGCCATGAGAAATGACACTCGTGATATAGATACGCATCTTCATGAGACTGTGTTGCCAGACTATAGAAATAACGCTTCCAAAATTTGGTCACTTTTGCTTCCCGAAAGAAAATTTCTTAAATAAGCTTTTTTTTTCTTAGTGTGAAGAACGTTTAAAAAATCTAAATAACTTTTTTTATTGTCCTCTATAAAAATAAAGGTTATTTATTGGCATCGATGGTTCCATTTAGAACCTTTAAAGGAACTACAAAAGGTTATTTTGACTATTAAAATGTTCTTCAATTAAGAAAAAAATGGTTCTTTAAATAACTGCTGACTGAATGGTTCTTTAGAGAACCAATAATGTTTTGTTTTCTTCTATGGCATCACTTAGAAACCCCCTTTATTTTTTTAGGATGCTAAAAGTTTTTCAAATGCTAATAAATAACCTTTATTTTTTGGCGTATAGAGTGTTTGGCTTCTAAAAATGTTAAAAATATCTCCTAAATAAGTTGAAATTAGAAGTTGAGCTATTTTTATCCATCATTACGCCTTATTTTTATTATATTTTTGTAGAATAGCTAAACACGCAGTTGATGGTGCGCGCGCAGGCCTGTGACCGTCGCGCGCGCGCGCAGCGCTGGAACGAGCTCCTGCCGCGTCGTGTAGTGCTATGCGTTAGTTTTATAATCGCATCACATAAACACACAGAGAGCGCATTTAACACGTTTAAACAGAAAATATAGCAAGACGAGAAGCGAGGCGAACGACGGGCCAAACGCACACAAACACGCGCGCTGTTCTGGCCAACAATAACCTCTTGTATTTGCAGCTCGCGACGCCCCCCCACCCAAGCCAAAAATCATTGCCTTTTTCATTATCCATGAATGTTGACTCTGATAAGGGGATCCTGACCATGAGAGCATCTCTCTGTCTCGGTTTCTCCTTTCTTTGCGTCCTTTGTTTTATCTCAGGTGAATTGTAATCATGTGATCAAACGAACACCCCCCTTCCATTACCCTCTTAAATGAAAAAATGAGGAACAAAAAGCAGTTCTGTGTATATAAAAAAAGAAAAGAAAAGAGAAAAGACGTGTGTCTCCCTTTAGAGCGTCTTTTTCTCCGTGTCCTTCAAACGTAGGCTACACATATAGCGGGAATGAGCGCGTCGCGCGGCGCGTGGACGGAGCGGACCGAGGCCTGCGCGAGCGAGCGAGCTTTGATGTGAGTTTCTGCCTGTTGATCTCAGGGAAAAGTTTGGGAAGCAGGGAAGCGAGGAGACACACACATGCGTTATAAACACGCAGAGCTGGAGATGTGTTGGTCCTCAAGGAGGATTTCACGGGGAAATCGGGGGTTTTGAATTGAATAGAATTGAATTGAATTGAATTGTAGATGTTAAACTCATTGATTTTTTTATTTGTCTTGATTTGTTAATTTTGATGGTCGTGATTGAGAACTGGAAGGTTTTATTGTATTGCATCTTGTTCTGCGTTTCCGTATCGCGTCAGATCTCGCTTTTTTAATCGGATCTTCTGTAAATTAATTTGGCGCTAATGTCAATTGTTTTGTTTCACGTTAATTATTTTAATTACATGATCAGAAATTATCGGTTTACTGTTATCCATTCGTTCTCTGCAAGGGCTTCTGTTTAATAATACATCAGAGACATAATAATAATTAATAAGTTGCCTATTTGTCGTTTAGTTCAGAAATTGAATTTATTATTTTCAATTATTATGTTCTTATTTATTCAAATCGAAATAAGCTATAGGTGCGCGAGATGCTCGTCATCACCTGGACTAATTAATAATAATTAACGCGCGCTTTGCTTTTCGTGCATCGGAATCCTTGCAAATTACAGCGAAAATACTGTCAAAATTATTATTATCGAATGTATAATACTATTAGAACTATCATGTTTGCATTTCCATCACTAATGCATCCTAAAAATCAAATAGACAATTGGCAAAAATTATCATTGTTGTTATTATTATTTTTTCGTAGTTGTTTTGTAAAGAGAAACTCTCGACGACTCATAATTTCCATCAATTTGTTGAACTTGTTTCACTTCATGTTCAATCGTTTTTTATTATTATTATATTTTTGTTTTGCATTTTATTAAACGTTATCTGCATGAAGACAAATAGAAGATTGTATAATTTTGAAGCGGGATATATGTCGCTGGTTTCTTATTAATTAAGCGCTTCTAGTCATGCGATAATATGATTCGTTATTTAATCGCGAGATTTATAATTATTCGCGTTACTGAGTGAATCCCGTTAAAATTGCTAGCGCGCGTGAATGATTTAGCCTGAATAACCAAACCAAACCATGCAAATGTGAGAGCGTAGTGTGTGTGTGCGGTAATTAATAATCTGTTTTACAACAGTGCTTTTAAATGAAGTGGATTATTGAACCCAAGAGAATGAACAGATTCAGTTGCGGCAAACCGATGCTCTCAGCAAACTAAAACATTTCATTCTGAGCACAGTTAATTGGTTAAGTGTGTGATCGTGTGTGTCTGTGTGTGAGTGTGTGTGCAGCATGTGACAGTGATGATGCTGATGGTTGCCGTTGGAGATGCTGGCTGGGATGTCAGGAGAAGATGTTTGTGAGTGCGGAGGTCAAAAGGTCGATATGAGGACATGATTGTCTCATGACTGGGTTCCACACACTCACACACAACCACACAGACACACACACCTGATGACATTGGGTCTGCATGTGTGTGAGTTTCTGGCACAACAGGAAGTGTAGTGAACAAAAGACATGGAGTCGGAGAGGGTGAAAGAGAGAGAGAGAGAGAGAGAGAAGGAAAGGTTTGGCCTTTTGTCCGCTGTGGTGGTGATGATGATGATGATGTGAAGATTCCCGGGGGAATTCCTGCATGTGGATGAAGCTGTGCTGGAGGAAAGGTCAGACTCTGATGGGATGATCTCATGTTGTTTTCCTCACTGAAGCAGTTCCTGTGGGCGGAGCCTCTGCTTCACCTGTACACACTCACCTGTCTGACTCACACACTCCGATAGGCCTGAGAAACACTGCAATTTTCAAGTTAGAAGGGATTCAACTCATTTTTAGGTCATGCAGTTTATGGACTTTTGAGTTGAAACAACTTAAACAGCAACAGTGGATACTTAATTTAAGGAAACAACTCTTTTACAGTGATTGTGACTATATAAATGAATTACTGATAATTAATGAATCTGTTCTAAATATTAATTTATTATTTATTTTTAAAATGATGTTTATTTCCTATTATTATTATTATTAAATAATATAATTAATTTAATTTATTTTATTTAATGAAAAATTGTATTGCGTTAAATGTATACTTTTTAATTAATGAATTACTTAATCGTTCAATTAATTTATTAATTCTTTTTTCCATTACTTGATTTTATTACTATGATGACCATGATTAAAGTAAAATATTACAGGCTTTCTGGACACATATGAACACTAAAACGACTAAATATCAATAAATGAAACATACAAAACGAAAAATGATTTTGGCCATAATAAATATAAAATGCTCAGTAAATTACAAATAAAGTTCTGGTTCTTGAAACTGATTGGCTGAGAGCCTTTTCCAGACCCGTGATATTCCACAAATCACGAGCAAACATCATAATTTTACAAATATTTACTAAAATATAATCATAATCATTAATCAAAGTGCCTGTTTTAGTCTGTTGAGAGACGCGAGCTCCAGGCCGTCAGCGGGCGCCCAGCCCTTGTGCTCCCGCTGAGAGCAGCGTCATGTCGGCTAGTCCTCCGGGGTTTTGCCGCTGGCTCTAGATATTCGTTAAACATGAGATGTCATTTAGGGCATAATCTTTGGTCTTATTAATCTATAAATTGTTCCAAAGCAACATAACTTCATACTTTTATTTAACCGAAACCTTCTTTTATTTTATTTTTGAATGGCTATTGTTTAAATATTATATTCCAGTTATATAGTGATTTGGACTTCAGTGAAAGTGACATTATTCCGCCATTAGATGTCAGCAAAGCCGGTCTCTATGAGTGAGTCAGAACACGGAAGTTGTTTATTTAGCGGTCTTAACGACGAACAGCGGTTTCCTCAGCGGACATAGTTGGACCTTTAGCATTATTGCTAGGCTAGTCTACATCAGATGCAGGTAATACACTCGTTTAGCCAATATCTCTCTCATAATCCCATAATACTGTTCTAAAAATCAATGAAGCAATTTATCGTTTCTTCGTTATCAGTTCTGAAGTGATGTTTTCGACTTTTTCGATCTGAGATCTGAATCCGTGGCGGAAGACACTCCGTTGTTGTTTCTTATTTATTTACACATGTGAGCACCGTCAAACTGTTGTATAAATGCAATATTACACTTGTAGACATGATGTATATCAGCGATAATCTACGGGCGAGTCACGTGCTGATACGGCCATATTTCACTAGTGTGAAATTGCTAATGATAAGTATAGTTTACATTTCTCTTGACTTTTTAAGTAATAATTAATAATTTTTATTTATTGTTTTTCCTGCCTATGACTGATAAAAGCAAATTATATCATTTATTTCTTTCAGTTTAATACTTTATTCATCATAGACGTGAATATATAATACATCATTTGTTTATAATTAACTTTATATTTTACTTTTTAAAATTACAGTAATCAAATTAGTTAACGTGATTGAACGCTAATTTAAAGTATTCTGACACCTGTTGAAGTTCAGCTATAGGCTGTGATGCTGGTGATGGATTTCGGATTTCTTCATTTATGTTTATTTGACATGTTTCTAGATCATCTGCACCTGCGCTAGATCCTCCAGGTGTGGAAATACAAAGAGCTTGTGTGTGTGTGACAGGTGTGTATATCATTTGGTCGTAACAGACATTTTTGAAACGCAGTAAATGCAGGAAAACATTTGTTTACATTTGCATTTATCCCTTTATTTCGATTATTTGAGATTTCTAAGCATAAACATCATAAAGGAAAACAATATGTCTCAGATATTAGAGTTGCAATCAACAGTCTTGAATGGAACATGCGAAATATGTGAATTGAAACACATCGACTGAGTTAAATACATTATTCGAGTCGTTTGTCCCGCTTTTCTCTCTCTTTTTCTCTTCAATCCCTCCATTCTGTACATTCTCCCACTCTCTGCTGAATATTAATGCTTACAGCTCATTAACATGTCATCATGTTGAGAGGGTTAATAAAAGTCTGGGGGTCCGTGACCTCTGCCGACCCCCCTCTATCTCTCCCTCTGCACCCATCTTTAATAAATCCATGCAGCTGCGTAACGCTTAAATGGCTCCCCGTCTCTGGGGATGAATCCTGCTTTTGTGTTTTCTCTCTCTCTGCTGGTGGACGGGTGGCAGTTGTGTGGTGGGGGGCAAGAGTTGGACAGGATTCCTCTGCAGCTGGGGAAGAATGGATGGAGAGAGCGAGAGAGAGAGAGAGCATGAATGCGCCATTGTGTGGTCACTTCATATCTGCACCGACTGCCTCCGCCAAGAGTCCAGTTACCCCAATTGTGTTGGAAAAACATCTAAAGGAAGCTGATATGGGGTTTCGGAGGGTTTAATGGTGGTTTGGGTGGAGGAGGAGGAGAGAGAGAGAGTTGGTTACCTGGTTTTCAGGTATGCGTAAATCCTTCTCCAGCTAACAGGGAAAACGTTCTAAACAAACGTTCGTCCAGTGACGTTAATAGAACGTTCGTTTAAAGTTATCTGGTCGTTAATGTTCTCAAAACATTCTTAGAACATTTTCTTTTCCTGAAACGTTTCAGTTTTTTAAATGTTACTACTTGTTTCGGAACGTTCAGAGAACATTTCAAAGTAACATTCCGATTATGTTTGAATGATGAAATGGAATGTTCGCTTAACGGTCACTTTTTAAAAACGTGGATGTTTGGAACTTTCGGTGAACATTCTGAATCACATCTTTATAATTTCAAAGGAACGTTTGCAAAAATGTTCTTAGAGCATATTTTTGTTAAAAGAACATTCGTTCGGTGTTATCTGGTCTTTAATAATCTTATCAAAATTGAAGCATAAAGTTAATGGAACATTGTTTAAAACGATTTAGTTCTATTTTTATCTAACTTTTTTTTTTTTTTGAATATTTCTAAATGTTCCAACACTATCTCACGCCCAATTCGTACGAATACGACGAATGAGTAAAAAATGTTTAATTCGCACGACCTCACGCGTACGAATTTGTACGATTTGTCTAAACCCACGTGACGGTTAAGTTTAGGGGCGGGGTAAGGGGTAGGTCATTCAAACGAATTCATACGAATTGGCCAATTCGTAAAATATGTACGTTTTAGCAAAATCGTACGAGTGAGGTCGTATGAATTGTTACGAATTAGCCACTTTTTAATCATTCGTCGAATTCGTACGACTTGGTCGTGAGATCGGGTTGTCGTAAACCAAAATGGTATTTGTTAATACACTGTGAAATAACAAACAATGATCAGCTGTATTTTATCAACTAGCTTTAACAAAGATTCATAAATACTATAAGAAACATTACTCAGTTAATTTATGTTAATACATTAAATAATGTTAATAAATGACATTATTGTAAATTGTGCCAAATAAGTCCTGAACTTATCTGCAATATTTGTTTTTAGGCTTGTCAGCCACCATAACAATAAGATTAACTTACTAGGCCTAAGTTACTAACTTTGTGCTGGTTTCTAAACAGGCATTGGTCCATAATAAAACAAAATAACATACACCATAAAGTTATAATGAGAGTTATTTGCAACATTATCAAGAAGCTTTAATCTGCAGAGAACGCTATAAGACTTGACCTTTGCAGTTAAATCTGTATTATTCAGTTTTATTATGCACAACATGCTTCAACTTAGAAATACATTTTCATGTCCTTACTATCATCTGCTCCCAAATGAATCAGACCTCAAATCCATTTGATGAAAGAAATCTGCAAATGTCTAAATAAGAAAAACAGATCTCCAACCACACACACACACACAACACATGCCATCTTTTCATGCTCTCTTGATTTCCTTTTAACCTGTTGATGTCAATAACACATTTCTGCTTGTTTTTTCCCTTCCTGAGGAGAAAGGATGTGCAATCCTTCATTAATCCTAGGCACTATCTGGGGAGAGTGACTTGTTAAGCAACATTATCAATCATAAGAAGGAAGCTTGTGATTCATCACAATGTGTTTCCATTAAAACAGCCCCACGAGAACATCTCTTCAGTCCTGCTTCTTTCTCGATCAATACCTGTAGCATGAACCGCCTTCTCCACAGCTCTGCAAAGACGCATTAAGGCATGTTTAGATGTAGAAAGAAAGAGTAAAAAAAATAACTCACTCAACAGAGCTTCTTTGAAAAGTAGCCACACATACAGAAAAGACCAATCAATGGGATACTTTTGTATGATTCCACTAACAGTAAGCACTGAGTGAAATAAACCAACACCAGTCGGATTGAATTCGGCCTGTTTAGAAAAGACGGTTTAGTTAGAAGCATTTTTGATATTGTCTAATTTAATGTAAATTATGCATATGTGACGATCATTGTTTGTATCATTCTGCTTGTCTGTTTTTGGGCATCCAGAATGTCTGCTATTTTACTAATTGAGCAGTGATGTTTTTTTGTTTTTTACATCATTATGTCTGTTGGTGACTCATAATGTTGTAAGTGACCAAAAATATATACAAGTCATTCATTTATTAAGTCAACCATTTTTTTTTTAATCATTCATTCATCTGATTTGTTCATTCAAAACTGAAAAAAAATGTTTGTTTGTTTTTTTTGTTTTTTGGGTTTTTTTTGGAGATGAAACAGTATGTTCTTCTGTGGCTTGGTTTGTGTATTTTGCTTCACTTACAGATATCTTTCCAGAGTAACCAACAATACGGTTTAAAATATTACATTAACTTGTTTACTAAATAATTGTATTTAATTTATATGTTGTATACACTCAGCTAAAGAATTATTACACCTGTTCGCTTTCTCATTAATGCAATTATATAATCAACCAATCATATGGCAGTTGCTTCAATGCATTTAGGGGTGTGGTCCTGGTCTAGGCAACTCCAAACTGAATGTCCGAAAGGGAAAGAAAGGCGATTTAAGCAATTTTGAGCATGGCGTAGTTGTTGGTGTCAGATGGGCCAATCTGAGTATTTCACAACATAAAAAAACATAAAATAATAAGCGTAAGGGCAAAAAGTTGCTCGTTGGATTGCTGAAATAGGTTTAAGGGGTGTTCTAGAGAACAGGGTTTTGGGTGACAATAAAAAGTGCTAAGATAATCTTTTCAATCACAGTCTAAACAGCACCAATAGCTGCACGGTTTCTTTCTCTCCTTAATCTTACACTCATTTGATTTTCCCCTGAAAAGCGGTTGCTTGTCTTACATAACAATCATGGGCAGCCAATCCTCTTAGCATCTAATCATTGGCTTTATTCATAAAAGAAGCTCTTGATATATTGATGGAACTGAATGGCCCAATCTCACTTGTACTACCATCTGGACTCCTGAGTCTTACATCTCCGGTCTACAGAATGATGCATCAGCAGGACAATACAATTCCTGTCAATCAAACACCAGTATAGAGAGCCATTGTCAGCATGATAACGCTTAGAAAACATGACAGAGGAAATACACTTAGAAAACAGCATAGTTTTACATAACTGTCGTACCGCATCTTAAGAAATACAGAAATACCATCAGTGGGTATAATTAAGTGTAGTTTATATGTAATATGTTTATTTATGTGTAGGGGTTTAACAGTACATGTATTCTCATTAATGCAGTTATCTAATCAACCAATCACAAGACAGTTGCTTCAGTACATTGTGGTCCTGGTCAAGACAATCTCCTAAACTCCAAGCTGAGTGTCAGAATGGGAAAGAAAGATGATTTAAGCAATTTCGAGCCTGGCATTGTTGTTGGTGCCAGACGGGCCGGTCTGAGTATTCACAATCTGCTCAGTTACTGGGATTTTCACACACAACCATATAGGGTTTACAAAGAATGGTGTGACAAGGGAAAAACATCCAGTATGCGGCAGTCCTGCGGGCGATAATGCCTTGTTGATGCTAGAGGTAAGAGGAGAATAGGCCGACTGATTTAAGCTGATAGAAGAGCAACTTTGACTGAAATAACCACTCGGTGCTTCCCCTACAAGCTCCCCGACTTTCCCCTGCGCTTCTATGAGGACGAGGAAGTACCACCTACTGCTCGTAGTCCTGATAGTTAAATCTCATTTAATTTTTCAGATGAGTATACTAAACTGGTTGGTGACTTGGTTGTACCACATACAAAGCCATAATGATTATTTAACATAACCTGAATTATCCACCAATTTTGTACTTTTGAAAGAAAATAGAATTAATCTTTTGTTGCCTGTAGGAATGTTCTTTTGCTTGTGCCAGCAGCACAAGAAGGCACCAAAAAGAGGTGTAGGAGAGAGGCTGTTTATCGAAATTGGGTGCCAGATTTATCGAGTTGACTACCTGGACAAGCACCTCAACACTCAACACCACCAGGAGAGTGTAAAATCTCACTCCTCACTGATACAAGGTGTAAATGGCCTGCTCACATATTAAAGCTATTTCACAATGATATATTCATTTTTAAACATTTATGCACAGGGTTTGTCAATATACATGTTTGTCTGTTTGTATAGTTAAAGGGGGGAGGGGGTCATTTTAAAAAGTGTGTAATGTTGCTGTTGGTGCATGAACAGTATCTGCAAAGTTGCAGCGCTGAAAGTTCAGTGTAAGCAGAGATA
>JAOTRC010000001.1:1106882-1118756 GCA_027497675.1 Cyprinella lutrensis | reverse complement strand
GTATGAATTAGTACGAATTAGCCACTTTTGAATCACTCGTACGAATTCGTACGAATTGGTCGTGAGATAGCGTAGAATAAACTCGATAAATATGGCAGGTACCGTTGTTTGCTGATCCCGCACAATTCGTTCGACCTCACTCGTGCGAATTAGTACGTTTTTGCCAAATCACACATATTTTACAAATTAGCCAATTCGTATGAATTCGTACGAATGACCTACCCCTGACCCCGCCCCTAAACATAACGGTCACGTGGGTTTAGACAAATCGTACGAATTCGTACGAGTGAGGTCGTATGAATTACTACGAATTGGTCGTGAGATAGCGTAGATTAAACTCGATAAATATGGCAGGTACCGTTGTTTGCTGATCCCGCACAATTCGTATGACCTCACTCGTGCAAATTAGTACGATTTTGCCAAATCGCACATATTTTACAAATTAGCCAATTCGTATGAATTCGAACGAATGACCTACCCCTGACCCCGCCCCTTAACATAACCGTCACGTGGGTTTAGACAAATCGTACAAATTCGTACGAGTGAGGTCGTATGAATTAGTATGAATTAGCCACTTTTTAATCATTCGTCGAATTCGTACGAATTGGGCGTGAGATAGTGTTGAATGAGCCTATTTCCAAAAAAAGTGGAGTATCTCATCCGGTTTTGTATGATAGTGTTAGTTTAGTAATAACTCTGATAATACGTCTGCAGTTCTCAGTACTTACTGGAGGGGGCGACGCTCGTCGGGCTGCTGCTCACACACACACCCCAGCCTTTGATGTTATACGCACTGACCCGCACGTAATACTGCACACCCTACACACACACACACCAGTCAGAGTCTGTGTGTATCACATATATAGCCATGTGTGTATGAGTGTGTGTGTCTTACAGTCTGCAGTCCGGTGATGCTGAACTCTGTGTTTCTGCTGTCAGTGATGAATCCTCTTCCACACAGAGGAAAGAAACCAGCGGAAGTGCTCCATTCAACTACACACACACAGAGGGACGAGTCAGTGATGACATCATCAGGGAAGAGTGTGAAGATGAAGATGATGTCTCACCTCTGTATCTGGTGATGAGGCCGTGTGTGTGACCGCAGGGCTCTCTGACACGCACACACACACAGCTGTCGCCCGTCACCAGCAGAGCGGCGCTAGCGGGAGGACCCGGAGGAGCTGAGGGACACACACTTGGGTCACAAGACATCTGAGTGTGAGTGTGAGTGTGTGCGTGTGTGTGTTCATACCCGTCGAGTGGAAATTCTCCCTCATGCGATGGTAAAGTTCACGGCGTTGCGTCCAGACTTCGACGCTCTTCTGCGCGTATGCGTGCGACTGAAGCTCCGCCTTCTCCCTGAGCTGAAGCTCCGCCCTCCCCTCCTCCAGCTTCTGCTCGGCCAATGACACCAGCTCATCCAGCTTCAGCGACCAATCAGAGGCAGAGCTCACTGCGGTGGAGCGGCGAGAGGAGTTTATACTTCACAAACACACTGAAGTGTCAAAGTGTGTGTGTGTGTGTGAGTGAGTTACTTACAGTTGGGGTTGTGTTTTGCTCCGGCCTTCACCAGCACCTTCAGCAGTGAGGCATTGTGGGTAAGAGCGGCCACGTCCAGCGGCACAAGGCCGAACTCAGAGACGGCATTCACTCGCCCGTCCGTCTCTCGCTCTCTCTCTCTGGACAACAGGTGCTGCACGGCCAGGGTGTCTTCACTCTCCAGAGCGTCCCACAAACATGTGTACTACACACACACACACACACTCATGTAAACATCTATATTAATACTCTATGTGTGTGAGTGTGTGTGTGTGTGTGTGTGCAGTTGTTACATCAGCTGGTCCTTTGCTCAGCCGTCTCCTCCAATCAGAGTGCTCCGCCTCAGTGTGGGAAGCTCCGCCCCTCAGCTTGACGGACAGGCTCCTGTAGATGCGTTTGGGGGAGACTGGGCCGAAGGAACGCCTCCTCTGGGGCGGAGCCATCACAGCACTGACATCACTACACAACGGATGACATCAATATATGTCATAATAGAACAAAAAAATCTAAAGTTGGTCGTACTTATGAGATGAGAAGTCGAAACGTCTCTAAAGTCTAAATTCTGAGTTACGTCATCATTTCCACTTTTTAAAGGAGAAGTTCGACTCGACATGTCACACTTTTAACATAGTTTTTGGCAAAAAATATGGCTTTTTATATCAAAATTATGACCTATTGCATTGAAACTCCTCATCATCGTCATCATCAGTCTCTAGTTCTTCACGTAATCACAGAGGAACTGCTTCACTCTTCACACGTTTTTAAAAAGTGTTTATCTGATTATTTCTGCAAAGCTCATGATGATGATTATCATCTTCCTCTTTTTCTCACTCTCTTCCTACTTTTACTGTCAAACATACAGTAATACTTTACAGTACATTCCGACCAAAGTGTGTGAGTATAATAAAGATATTATTGTCATCATTAGCCTAGATAAAAGTGTTTGTGGCATAGCTGCCATGTTGAATCTCAATCACGTTATAAAGCGAAATTTGGTTGATGTAAACAAATCTTCGGAAGTTTAATGCCTTATATTTGCAAAATAATCTCTCTTTAAAAAGTTCCGTGTTTAATAAGTGTTTTCTATGAGACAGTCAAAGTTTTTTTTCTCACATTTACCTAGTCCGTAATGGCTGGTCCGTTCTACACACTACATCAGGTAACTTATGTGAAGCACATTGAAAAACATGAATATAAAAATATGTATATTGCCCACAGCTGTTTACACATTCATTTATGAATCAGAATGACATATTTTACCGTTTTTAACGAGCGCAGATGAATCTCCTCCCAAGTTTCCCAAGTTTTAAAATTAAACTCCGATTTATAACGCCATGGTGAACTTCATTTAGAGATCTCAATTCCTGTCATTAAGACGAACTCTATTAATAACACGGCAGCTGTGCACGAGCCCGCATGCACCCACATGAGCGCGCGCGCTTCACGGATGTGTGTGTGCGTTTAGATATTGAAATGAGGACATAGCCTACAAACAAACTTTGACATGCTTTATAAATAATTAGGCTACTATAGCCTATTCCAAACACTAGCCTATATAAATGAAGAAAAAAAAAGTAATAAAATGAAAGTTATCATATGACCGATCCTTAACTTTAAAATACTTATTCAATTGCGCTGTTTCCACGAAGGTGGCGTAGGATCTCACAACCGCCTACAAGTGGAAAACAACACAGTCATGATTTATGCCGGTTAAAAATCAAGACCAGTGAGGGTTGATCAGCATTGTTAAGATTCGCCGGCCTCATTTGCATAAACACGAATATGTTTTGTATAACAGACTCAAGTGTGTGTGTGTGTCTTGAGTGTTTGTCATGATGACTGTGTGAAATGTT
Source organism: Cyprinella lutrensis (assembly GCA_027497675.1). Taxonomy (NCBI): domain Eukaryota; kingdom Metazoa; phylum Chordata; class Actinopteri; order Cypriniformes; family Leuciscidae; genus Cyprinella; species Cyprinella lutrensis. The sequence goes on along the minus strand of JAOTRC010000001.1, from coordinate 1,115,364 downwards.
CACTGTGGTTTCTGCAGACACTCGTCTCGTCTCAAACAGGTCAGAAATGACAATAAACCCCCCCACACACACAAAGCCACAGAGATTTCGATACACCAACACACACGCTTCTCTTCTCCTTCAGATTCACTGTCACTGAGCTCTACTGTAACCATTCCTCACTTCACTGCTTCTGACTGGAGCCAAATGGTGATTTGTGGACAATTAAACGACCTTTTGCGTCAGCAACAACAGGAAATGGAACAACTGTCTCACTCGCCGGACACTTCGAGATATATATGTATCTCTCTCTAAAGCCACACAGAGCTGTCGCGTTGAGAAATCGCTCGATGAAACGCCAACAGGAAGTGGTTTCACTGCTGAGCAGAGCTGGCGTTTAAACGGTGGTTGCCATGGAGATAAAACACTGACAGACTCAAGTATAACTCAAACACACTAACTTACACACACACACACACACACGTATTTGTGTGCTTTATAGCATTTTATACAGTCTTCAAAGCAAATTTACAGTAAAAAAAAGAAAAAAGAAAAATCAGCAAACTCAGTTTCAGTAATCATGAATATTTAAAATTGTCATCTCCATCACACAGCAAACAAAGCACTCGTCACTTAATAATAAACTTGAGATTAAACCACTGGAGTCGCATCATGTCTTTAAGTTATATTATCGTATTTGAAAGTGGTAGTTGCGTAGACTGTCAATGGAGGAACAGAAATCTCAGATTTAATCAAAAATATCTTCATTTCTGTTTTGAAGATGACAGAAAGTCTTGCAGGTTTGGACAGATGTTTTACAAAATTATTTGAATTATTTATTAATATTTCACCATAGATTCTAGTTTGTCTGAAAGCGCACTCTCTAATGCATACATCACTGACACCTGGAGGAAAATCAGGGTAATTACAGATCATATTGGATCATATAAACTCAATCGATCACATTACAACCCAAAGCACTTGAGCATGGGATTCCACCTGTTTAGTTACCCATGTGCTCCCAATACACCACAGTCAGAGCGCCACCCAGTGGACAAATATATGATTGCATTAAATGACTTACAATATGGTTTGTAGGAGCTACTCTGAACAGTCTTCAGTCGTCGGCAGTTCGCAAGAAGGATCTGCTGTGATTACGGAGTCTATGTTGTTCAGGCATAATGAGATCGGGTCGTCTGATGAAGAGCTTTTGAGAACCTTCTTTCAAATTAATGTGCTTTTTATTGTATATATAAACATCACCCCACTTCTATCCATAGTAGCAGTTTTAGCCAGTCTTACATAGACAACCCTCATTGTTTTATTGTATTATTATTATTTTTTATCTTCATCACAAAAAAACATTTTTTAACAGTTTAAATATTTTTTAAGTGTTTTTCCGACTATTCTCGAAGAGTTATTGCAACTTTGCCAGTAAAAATACACAAATATAAACCAGTCAGAGCGGCTGAACATGAACATCGCAACAAGCTTAAATACAAACGGCTTAAAAACGCAGGATGTAGACATCGGTCAGACGTCAATCTCAAATTCTGGTTGGAATAAACACCACAAAAAAAAAATAAAAAATAAAAAGCATGGCAGTGGCCTACTTATTACCAGCTTCTCTTAGAACTAACAAGATTGATTTTTTTCTGTCAGATGTCTATTCTTATTGCTATTTTAGAGGTTTAGATGTTACTGTTTGTTTGGCTGAAAATGTTTCATTTGATGTCACCATCACTGTGATCAGTGTTTTCTTTAGTTGAGGAATTTGTTGTTCCTCATTAGCTGAAACTAAAGATAACAAGTCAAGTCAAACTACCTGACTACATGAAACACTGATCAACATAATGGGGAACTTTTATTTTTTTTATAAAACAGTAAATAAGAACTTGTGTAGAAGTCTGGCAGTAATAAAGTAATGCTGTTTGTGGAGTTGTTTAATCCTCCTCTGCTGAGATCTTCACAGATGTAATGTGCTACCTTGCATATCACCCTTTTTTTGCAGTGCGGTGCTTATTCCAACCAAAATTAAACATCTGTCAGACGTTGGAGCTTGACGTCAAACAAACGTTGGGTTTAGAACCCGACTTTCATTTTCAATCACAATATGACGTCTGGTCTGACTGAATCCAGCATCTTCCTGACGTCACATGACCTATACTGTGTTTGTCGGCTATAACAGAGAGCCTAATTCAAAACAGAGAACATAAAATATGACGATATGTGCACACACACATCTGGGTCATACTCATATTGCCAAGGATAAAGACGTATAAGAGATCAAATATGCCAAGTATTTTCCTACATTCAGTCCTACAGTCAAGTCTGACTAAAGCAGTATACAGTAGTGTAGTTTATATACATTTGAAGGGGAAGGGATTATCTAGTGGTGGCGTGTAAATCAAGAACAGGAGTCAGCCCAGAAAGCAATGGCATTTTGCGCATGTGTACACGAATCACAACAAATCACAACAAATTGAGTCACGTGCCGTCTTTGGACATGGGCGTGGCTTCCGACGTCACACATGGATGTGGGCCGGGTTGGATATCCACCGGAGGATTCAGCGAGCTGTAGTTGGAAATAATGGAAGTGACTGTGACAACATGCCCCATAGGTGGTGACATGTAACACATTGTAACATGACCATATGACAGATTAAACAGTAATCTGATCTAATCAAGAAATATAGTTTGTAAGACAAACTATTCTGTCAATAGTTAACAATTATTCACTTTTTATATAAAATAGTGGAATTTTTGAAAAAACAAATAAAGTGTTAAAACACACATATACGAATAAAATAATATCAATTTGTCTGATAAAAAAAACAGAGATGAAAAATTACCTTCAATTATGGTTAAATAAATGTTTAGTGATATCTTTTAAAGATTTCAGAATTTATTTCTCTTTATAGTGTTGATATGGCAGTAAATACACTATGTTTTGTCATCTATGCATGGTTGAAAGTATTTAAAGTATTAGTATTAGCGTTAGCATCCGAGCTAATAGCACCATTATCCTCAGCCTGAGCATTATGATCCAGCTCTGGTTTGCTTGAGTTTTTAGTGTTTCTTTGATGTAGATAGAAAATAGTGCAGCCAGCACCAAAGAAAAAAATTGGCACCTCTGTTAAAAAAAAAAAGTGTGTATTGGTCCACAGTCTGATTAACTTGACCGCTCTCTAAGCCGCCATCTTGGATCCACAATAATGATAGTGTCGATATATTGACCAATATCACATCTCTCTATATCAGATGCCTATATCGGTTGTGCTATAATAATAGTGTCGGAATCCTCAAACACAGATATAAACAGTTATGTTAATTAATTCATCTTCTAAATGAGATGTTGCATATCAGAACAACTGACATTATTTTCCAGGTGAGTAGAGCGTCTAAAACTTCACCATATTTAAGCTTGAGGATTTGCACTTTATTTTAAGTGTACTTATAAAGCGAAATAAAATGAACCAAAAATTGCCAGTTGAATATTATAGGTTGTATTTTTAAACCGAATTATTATTTTGGAAGTGAATGTTGAAAGGTGAATAAGGATTATTTAATTTTTAATAATGAAAATGCATGAGTGTTTTGAATTGACACAGCTTAAATATGCAACCATGTTGAATTTCAGCCCATGCACACACGGTTACTGCAAAGTATATTTTATCAAGTAGTGCAAGTCAACAAGCTTTTTTGTTTAAAAAAAACACTTGCCATTATTTTAGATCCTTACAGAGGCAGCTTTTCAACTGACTGCAGAATATGCCACTTATACACATACTATAACCTCACACTATTTTACTAAAGCACCAATAACACACACAGCAAGAATGAGCAAAGCCTCGTTAGTATTCAGCTGTGTTTGACACACACCCTTGTCAAAGTTTCTGTAAATGAATCAACCACAATAATATCAATAATAAGTGTGTAATGTCGCATGTTCAGAGCCAGAGTCTGTTTAAGTGTGTCATTGAAGTCTTATTAAAAAATATATATATATTTCACCATTAGCAGTACATAAGACTGGATATCAGGATTACTGATACCTTAATTTAGAGGACTCCAGCATCCTCATCAGGTTCTGGTGGGTTTTTGTGTCTGAAATCTAAACAGCAAGACAGAAAAATATATGTCTTTAATATTCTTTGTATTTTAAATTGATTGTAACAAAAATAACAGATATTTAAAACAACTCCATGTTCTGATCATACTTTCATTAAAACAATCTTAAGCGTAATTAATTGAATTAATGTAGTTCAGAATAGGTCAAATGTGCTTGGGAAAAATATATGAACAGAATATTGACTGTAAAAGCACTGGGACAGAAACATGTTCAGCAAATTATATTAAACCCACTATTACGTTCTCTCAAAAACACCTTTACAATGTTATTTGTTATTTTTTGTAACAAACTCATTAATTCAATCGATAGTTCATTCAATTTTCTTATTTTTTTTTGTATTTTTTCCAGTGGGGGATAAAAAGCAGAGCTGAGTAAATAATAACAATGTTCATCCCTCCATTCTCCACAATGCCAATGTATGTTGCGCACACACACACACACACACGCACACATACACTCTCTCCAATTCCCCCGAGCTGCATGTCTTTGTATTAAAGGGATTTGTGAAACCAAAGAACCAGATTAAACCCAAACCAAAACTCTCTGGGATTCAAATGTTCTTGCTGTGACGCGCGTCACATTTACAACACAAAACCATAATGGAGGAGTGTATTGTGTGGATCATCATTAATTAGTCACTACTCACCAATGATATTTTTCTTCACTAAGACGTAAAGCACAAAAGCAACACCTGCCAGCACAATCACAGCTCCAATCACAACTCCAATCACAAATACAATCCAACCCTCTCCACGGCAATCAATGCATGCTCCATCTGTACACATGTAAAAAGATAAAAAATAGTTTTAGGGAACAATTGCAGAATTTCATTAAAAAAAGTGAGTGACAAATTGGGTAATACGGTAGCTTTAATTACCCCATTTGATAATAATTGGTTGTCTGATGCTCTTGTGGGACACAAAACAATCATATTCATGTCTTTCGTTCTCCTTCTTGATGTCCACACTCTTCCTCAGCTGATAGGATCCATCATGGTTTGGTCTGATTCCTGTGGATTCAATCTCATCTTCAGGCAGAGATGTGCGATATTTCCTAATGGTCAGCATCACGTCTTTGGGGTGGAAGCCGGTGGCCAGACAGGTCAGCTTCAGCTTGGTTTTGTCACTGATAGACTTTCTTGCAAATATATGAACTTCTGGAGGATCTGAAAACACAGAAATCAGTTCATCAATCATATTCATCATCTACGGATGATCAAACAAATCCAAACACATTCACTCACAGCCGTTTCTGAGCTCCACGTCTCCATATTCTCTGAATTTCTTGAGCCAGTACACACACTCTTTCTCCAGGTAATCTTTGGTGTATTGGTTTAGGATTGGCACATTGTCCCATTTTCTCTTGGTTATTACAGCTTCTTCAACTGGGGCGACCCATTGAGACTGTCTATCATCAAAAGACAGGAAGTTTTCTCCATCATAACTGTACTCAAAAACACCTTTGAGAAACATCACTTCACCTCCCTGCTGCTCAACTTCACAACCAGTTCTCCATTGATGAACATGAAGATCTGAAATGTTTGTAAGATGAAAACAATAATAAATTAGAATATATATAAATATCCATATATATGCAAATTAAACTTGTTCAATGTTCCTCACCTGATTGATTGTGCCTCATGCGCTCCATCAGAATCTTGATATTGACGTTAAACCACTGTTCTTTGCTCTTTCTCGACTGAGTGCCTTTTTCCCAGTAATCCTCCGGCATTTTCTCCTTTATCCAGCGCTGCGTGGGAATCTTTCTCTTTTCTTCACTATTGTAAAAGTCGATCTGTCTGTCGTCTAGCAGACCCATAGCAGTGAATTCATAGATGCCCGGCAGATACACAGGTTTGGACAAACCAGTGTAAATGTAATACAGCGAGTGTCTCTCTACAATGAAGGGGAACAAATGGGCATAAAAAGTATTCACCTATGAAGGTGTCATGGTTGGGTTGTAGAAATGAAGACAAATGGATGAAACACAGCAGTTTTGTATTTATTTAACAAAAAAACTCAGAGCCAAAAAACAAGCAAAACACAACACAGACAACCGAACTGAACCAAACACAGAGCTCAAAGTCTCGGTGAACTGGAGGTCGTCTACTCTGAAATGCGATTCGGTTTGACGGCGTGGGTAGAATACATCCTCAACCACTCCCCTCCAACCATCAGTTTGATATGAGAGATGGAGAGGAGCTGCGCTAAAATAAAACCCAGTCCTCTATTCAATAACTTCCGATTCACAGAGAAATTAAATAGACCTAATCTTTATTCACATTATCAAAATTATTGTCAGGTGAAACAGATGATCAAACAATAAAAGACTTAGGGGGCTTCCACACTGGTAGTTGCAATACTAATGTGAAAGCTGTCCTGTGAACCCAGGAGCGCACCTGGGTACCAAACCTAAGACAGCCTGAAGGAGAACATGTGATTATGAAGGTGAATATGAAAGCAACACAGACTTGGGTGCGCACTTCACAAGAAGATGTTTTAGCCGATTACGATGTATTTACTTCAGTAAAACACATATAAGAGATGACGATCTTTCTGATTTACCTCAGATTTGAGCGAGAGTGAGCCTGCAGTGTATTTATGGCAGCGAGTGCAATCGAGTCTCCTAAAAAGTCATCTTCATGCAATGCAATCCACATACAGTAAAAACAAATATTGTTTACCTTGCTGTGCATAATAGCACCAAATTGACAATATATTGACCTGCGTTCTGTTCTATTTCGTTCTTACTGACCGCCAGAGGCAGTCCTTCACACTGGATACTATCTCTCGTTGCAATGCATAGGTCGAGAGTCTAATACAAACAATGTCCCACGTGACCAGGATGACTCGGTTGCAACTTCAAAAGCAAAGCCTTAATCAAGGGGGAACAAGGTCCAGCCAATCCCTTTTAACTATCACAGGACCAGCTGACTTGGGCCTTCCCTCGCTTTGCAAGCATCAGACCAATGCATATCCCAGGGGTATCAAACGTGGTTCCAGATTTCTTGTCGCGCCGCAGAATTCCATCGACGGAGTGGAGGCTCAACCCGGAGGTGGTGGAGATGATATGGCAGCGGTTTGGCAGGGCAGAGGTGGACCTATTTGCCTCGGCAACAACGAACCACTGCCGTCTTTGGTTCTCTCTAGCAGAGGAATCCAATCAGCTGGGGCTAGATGCTCTAGCCCACGCCTGGCCAGATCGGCTACTCTATGCCTTTCCCCCGATACCGATGATCGGGGTGTGACTGTTCACAGGGTTCTTCAGGAGCACCACATGCTGCTGCTAGTGGCGCCAAACTGGCCGGGGAGACCGTGGTTACCAGTGATGTACAAACTCCTAGATGGGAATCCTTGGACCCTTCCCAGGAGAAAAGATCTCCTCCAGCAGTTAGAGGGTCATATTTGGTACCCGAACCCAGACCGCCTGAAGCTCTGTGTGTGGCCTCTGAGGGGCCAGAACCACTCTTTGGTGCGTGCAATCAAAGGGTCCAGAACACCATATTGAACTCTAGAGCATCTTCCACCAGGAGTGCTTATGCCTATCGATGGAAGCTTTTCTCTGAGTGGTGTTCAGAGCAAGCAGTGGTCCCAGAGCACTGCCCTGTTCCTCTGGTTTTACGTTTTCTGCAGTCACTATTAGAAAATAATAGAGCAGCTGCTACTCTGAGAGTTTATGTGGCTGCAATTTCAGCACATCACGTATGAATAGATGCTCAGCAATTGGGTTCTCATGCCTTGGTTACTCAGTTTCTTAGAGGTGCTCAGCGACTGGGCCCCCCTCAGTCTGACAGGGTTTCTTTATGGGACCTGGGCCTAGTATTAAAGTCTCTTACATTGCCACCGTTTGAACCTTTAGAGCACAGCGATCTGAAGTGGATCTCATTGAAGACAGCTTTTCTCTTAGCCATTGCTTCGTCTAAGCGGGTGAGTGAACTCCACGCGTTATCAGTTAGCGCCTCCTGTATGCGTTGGAACGCAGATGGCTCAGTCGTGACGTTATGGCCCAACCCAGCATTTCTCCCCAAGCGGCTTTCTGCCCTTTTTAGAAACCAGGCTATTGAGCTGGCAGTGTTTAAGCCTCCGATGTCAAGTGCGTTGGAAGGAGATGGAAGCACACTGCTGTGCCCAGTAAGAGCTCTCCGAGGATATCTGAGGGCCACGGAAGTTGTTCGGAAATCAGACCAACTTTTTCTCTGTTACGGGGGCCCAAAACGAGGTCAGCCCCTCTCAAAGCAGAGATTGTCGCACTGGGTAGTGGAGGTTATCACCCACGCTTACACATCTAATAAATGTCCAGTGCCTTTGGGGGTGAGATGCCATTCGACGAGAGGAATATCAACATCTTGGGCTGCATTAAAAGGGGTCCTTC
>JAOTRC010000001.1:992409-1005051 GCA_027497675.1 Cyprinella lutrensis | reverse complement strand
ATCTTGCTTTCAGGAAAACCTGATAAGGCTTGTACCTGAAAAACCACACCAAGTGGTAGCTACTTCCAGAGTTAGCTCTTAAGAACTCTTAAAATGGGACCCATGGAAAGACCAGGGTCTGAGCCACATAAAAGGGACCAAAGCATACTGCGTGTGACCCTCACCATAAGGAATGGATTTTAGAAAGTACACAAGACATCTGTTGTGTGACTTACCACAATAATAGGTGAAGTATGGGTTCGTGTACTTCACTCTGAATTCAGGAAGGCCTGTAGAGACCTGTAACCCAGCAACCACAATATGTGGGAGCTCATAAACAGGAAGGCCTGTTGAGTTCTGTAACCTGGCGACCACAGTGTGTGGAAGCTCATGACCAGGAAGGCCTGGTAAGGCCTGTAACCTGGCGACCACATCAGATGGGAGCTCGTACTCAGGAAGGTCAGTGAGACGCAGCCTGGTGACCACAACCTGTGGGAGCTTACTCCACCAAGTGGAAGTTAGCCATGAGAGGGGCGTCCTCGTAGCCTACTTAAGCGACAGGACGCCTCTTAAAGTGGGACCCAAGGAAAAACCAGGGTCTGAGCCACATAAGAAGGGACTGAAGTGTACCGCACGTGACCCTTACCATAACAAATGGATTTTAGAAAGCACACGACATCTCATCGTGTGTCTTACCACAATGATAAGTGAAGTATGGGTTTGTGTACTTATTGTGTACACTCTTGTGTACACTCTGAATTCAGGAAGGCCGAACTTGAGGCCTGTAACCTGGAAGCCACAACATGTGGGAACCCATAATCAGGAAGGCCTGATGAGGCCTGACACCTGATAGTCCCAATGCGTGGGGAGCTCACATTCAGGAAGGCCGCTGAGGCCTGCAACCTGACATGCGAAGACTCACAACTACACCTTTGCGACCACGATAAGTGGGGGTTTCACATTCAGGAAGGCCTAGTAAACCTGCAACCTGACATGTGACAACTCACAACCAGGAAGGCCAATGAAGCCTGAAGCCTGGTGACCACCGAGTGGGAGCAAAGTGCTCAGGAAAGGTGGTGAGGCTGTAGTCTGGCTACCACAGCATATGGGAGCTCACATTCAGGAAGGCCGGGTGAGGCCTGTAACCTGACTACCACAGTATGTGGGAACTCATAACCAGGAAGGCCCCTTTGAGGCCTATAACCTGGCAACCACATTATGTGGGAGCTCATAACCAGGACCTGAGATCCTGTCTCCCGCAGGAGTTATGCCTCCTACGTGCCCTACTCCCCCTACTGGGAGAAGGGGGTGCACGGGAAGCAACAATAGTCTTCTGGTTCTGTCTGTGATCCTCAGACCATGACAGATCAGGCCCCTCCACCTGCCTGTGGCTGGGCAGAGGACCTCCACGCTATGCAGCTCTTAAATGCCGCAGAACACGCCCTCTCTGAACTTATCGACCACCGTCACGACAGAAGAGCTGGAAAGCTCGGAAAGCGAAACCGCAGAATCGAGGAGAAAGGTTTCCTTTCTCCCCGATGTCAGCCTGGTAGAGCCACAGATGTCTCTCCATGGCCACCATAGCACAGATGGAACAGCGAATTGGTTGGTGGCCCGGAGTCCCGCAGCAGAACGGTCTGGTAGGCCTGAGGACCACAAGGGTGTGCAGAACCGCACCTGCCTGACCTGCTGCCGTGTACGCTTTGCCATTCAAGCATGAAGATGCCCTGAGCAGCTTGGATGGCAGGGTAAGAGCACTTAGTGAAGAGGACCGACCAGAGGCAAGAAAGTTCAACATTAATCTGTAACTCACCCTTGTCAGCTGGTAGATCATCCGCGAGGTTAATGCCCCTCTCCTGATAATCTGCCAACTCCATCTGAAAGCTCCACGAGCTAAAACCGCCACTGAGCCTCAGTCCAAGCGGGAACCGGAACAGCGGGGTTCAAATGCTGTCCCCACTTCCCTCGAGAAGTGGGACAGATGAGAGCAGAGAGTTCTGATGGGAAAACTCACAGTTTGCGCAGAAAACTCCCTTGAAAACTTCCCACACGTGCTCTTCTCTCAAGCAGAACACGCACAGATCGTGTGAATCCTCCTGTGTCAAATATTTGGACACAAGTTGGCACACTCGCGAAAAGTGTTTCTCCGCGTCTCTGCACGCTTAATCGTTGATACTATCCAACAGACAAACAGTCCCTGAAGACAAAAAGATGTCACGGTTTCAAGGCGCCCTTCTTATACATCCATATTGACTCGCTCATCATTCAAGCTGATGATGCACGGGATGTCGCCAGTCAACCTGATTACTGTGAGTTGATATTTGATTTCAGACACCTGTCATGCCTGAGGCGTTCCCCATAGCGTCATTCGACGTATTGTTGAGTTCCATTCGAAAGGGAACCCACTTTAACCCCCACATGCTTGTAATCTTCAAGAAAAATATGTTGAATGACTGCAGTTATACGTTCTTTTCTTTGTTTTCTAATTTTACAGAAAGAATCTGTAAAAATTAATTGATATTTTTATGTAAAATTACACATTATTCCGTAAAAGTATATAGGATTTCTTTTTAAAAAGACATAAAATTGATGTAAACCCAAAATACAAGCAGTTACCTGTAAATTTAATAGTGAACCTTTAAATTACACATATCTGTAAAATGGGCTATATGCACGCATAAGTTCCGCATTTGACGCAAGGATGCTTGTCCATTTGCGGTTGTGGAGTTTTAAAGCGGAGGAAAACCGAGGAAAACGGGATTATGGCAGAGTCTTTAAAATTTACTGTCCTCCCGTCTTTGAAATGAAACGTACATATGTTTAGATGTAATTTTATATATAGTTACGTTTATTTATTATAATTTTTAAAAGAAGCATAAACACAACGAGGGGTGTCTGTTTTATCTGTTTTGTGACTAAAGTTTATAACCATGGAGTATAAAATTCAATATAAATTCTTGATATTGCATTGGACTCTACGATCGTCGGAAGTTATCGAGCATCCTTCACCGGAAATACCGCCGTGCATAGAGCCCATAACAGGCATTTTATTGTATAATGACACAACAATTCCAGGTAAAAGAATACTGACCTTTACTTGTAAAATTACACTTTTTTCAACAGTGTGCTGAATTTCGAACATTGCTTATTCTTGCTCTTACTTATTATGAAAGGCATTTTTAGGGTAATTTTCAATCTTTTATAGAATTTACCAATAAAATGTAGAAGAAAAGAACATGCAGGAAAAACACACATTTGGATGATGTTACTGCAAGGGGGAGGAGCAAATCAGAAGTGAAACTTAAACTGAACAACCCTGAACAGAACTAACTTTGAGAATATGTTCCTGCATGTGTTTTGTTCAAATATGTTGACATTTTAAACTATAAGAAATGTAGGCTATGCTGAGATTATTTATTTTTTATTTAAATCCCATTTTTGTGGACTTGTAATCAGTCAGATACAGTGAAGATGGCAACAGCACCTGATCCACCTTTAGGTAAGAGAGCGTCTGTTTTCAAGAGTGTTATAGACACATAACATTGCACTACTGCTTATATTGGACAAACAGTTACAGAATGCTACATGATGTCTTAAATACAGCATGATTCCGCATTGCGGAATGGCTGGCAACCCAATAAAATTAGAGAAATTCCTCAGGAAAAAGGGTTTATTTTCAATAGTGTAACAATGTATGACACAAAACCAAACATATAATACGTGTAATTTATATATTACTTTTGCCAAGCTAAAGCATGCTTCACAATAACAGCAAACAATAAAGAACTAACAATCAGTCAACACATAAATGGACAATAGACATTTGCCCAGAGCAAGAAAATGATATATGATATAAATGTATATGTCAGTCGTTCGGCAGCAAATTCATGTAAAAAAAAACAAGAAAAAAAAACCTTGAACTCTTGAACCGTGATTCATTTACGAATATGGCATTCAGTTTTGTTCTAAACAGCCAATAAAACTCCCATGAGATGATTGCTTAAATATTGTTAGAAAAAGTGATGGTATATAGTCATTTCCATTCAAGGTTTTTTCCAGTAATGCTTTACTGATATAATATTTCGCTGGTAATTTTCAGTATAGGCTATCACTTACATGCCATAAATGAAGGCTAATATTTATTTGATTTTTCTCGTAATCAGAACTTTAAAACAATTGAATTTTAATTTTAAGCAGTATTAATAATTGGTATGTGTAATAAAGTATTTGATTTTTGAACCTTGATGAACAGTGGCATAATTGTTTTAGGGTTTTTTTTATTTAGATGCACACATTTCTTAGTCTTTTCAGACTTTTGAAAGATAGTATTTTAACTGAGTGTATTGAAAATAATAGACTTGTCGTGTGTCTTCTGTATTTGTAGCTCTTCTGTATCAGACTCTTTGTTGTGAAATTGCTGTTTTATTTTGCAGTGAGTTTGGAAAAGGCTGGGGTGAGAGGAATAGTTAGGGTTAGTATAATATATAGGTGTAGGGTCAGTTATTCACTTAAAGCCACACTGTGGAACTTTTGGCCACTAGAGGCGTAATCCTCATCCAGGCTTTCAATTTGTCACCCTCCCCTTTTCTTTTTTTAGTTTCCTCTGAGAAAAACGTTGCCTTCTTCTTTGTAGCTGTTGTTCAGCCATGAAGAAAACATACAGACGGCAATCAAACGCGAATTGAGCACTAACGTCAGAATCTGAGGAAGTTTTGGGTGATGGGGAAGTGACGTCTGTCATAAAGCGTTCAAATTTTGTAGTTCTTTTTGTGCTCAGGTTTCTACCCGAAACCCAAAGTCACAAAGCGCAAGTAAAAGCGATACAGACACCTTCGGGATATGGCAGACGCATCAGTCAACCTATAGTAAGTCGATGTACCATCTCAATGGGTTTTTGGTAATATATTATAAAGGTTGAAGAGTTCCACAGTGTGGCTTTAATTTACTCATTAACTTTAACACTGCTTCAGTGTTCATTTAGCACTCTGCTCAGTGTTAATTTAACACTGGGGATTTTGCTGTGTGTGTTCAGACCCAGGTTAAGCTCAAGTGTGAAAACCCCTCTGTCTAACAATTAAAAAAAAACCTTATTATGTTATTCTAGAGTATGTTACTAATACTACAACTAATGTAGATTTTTTTTCTTGTTCTGTCTTTTTTCTTTTCTGTTTCTCTTTTAGAAATGTCAGGGATCAGCTCCACTTCATATGATCCAGAGATCCTCCTTCTTCTAATGGGCAGGAAGGGTTCTGGAAAAAGCTCATCTGGAAACACTATATTGGGAGAAAAGAAGTTTAAAGTACACAAACATAAGAAGAAGCATGAGTTGGAAGTTTGTGAGGGTAAAACTCAAATGGAAGAGAAGCAGGTGTGTGTGATTGATTGTCCAGACCTACTGGATCCAGATTTGAATAAGGATAAGATGGAGAAGATGGAAGATGAGCTGGTCTCTCGATGTCTCAGTGCAGTTCTGCTCACTGTTCCACTAGAGGAGCCTTTAGAAAATGAGGAAGAGATCTTGGATTATATTAAAGGTTTATTTGGTCCTGAAGTTCAGAAATACATCATGATTCTGTTCACACGTGAGGATGATCTGGAGGATTTGGATGAACCACAGACCATTGATGAATATCTGGAAAACCATGCAGACCTCCAGCGACTGGTGAGGCAATGTGGAGGAAGGTTTCACTGTTTCGATAATAGGAGTAAATCAGATGGTCAGAGACGAGAACTACTGCAGAAGATTGAACGAATAATGATGGAGAACAGAGGGAACTTTCCCAGGGAACGAATGAGGAGAAGTACAAGCATGGATGATCCTGGTGTCCTGTGTGAGTTTATTTTATATTTTTGTCGTTATAAATTACTTCAATGATAAATGATGTCTTAGGTTTATCTGTTTAGCAGTGTAAAGCAGTGATATTTATGAGCTTTTATTATTTAAAGCAGTGGTTTTTATAGGCATAACATGTAAGATTTTTAAATTAAAATATCCCAAAAAAACACTAGAACTATGTTATGTGTTTGTTAAATGTACTTATGTTAAATTATACTTATGTAAATCGAAAGGAATCAGCCATTTTACTGAGGATATGGACCGTGTTATTGCGTCGCCTGTCAATTACATCATATACCCGTTACCCTCAATTTCCAGTTTTCTTAATATCGATCTAGATTACTGCTAAGTCTCTCATGGCATCCACCAAGCAAAAACACTCATAACGTTATAACTTATCTCTCATATTAGAGCATACGACAGTCTTATTGAACAAGACTTTTTTATTATGACTTTTGTAATGTATTATTGGGGAACCAGCATGTGCATCCATCGACAAAAACATGCATTAGAGAAACTGTCTGTTTTACCAACAAACCTTATGATAGATGTGTCATCAAGTTTGAGATGTGGGGGAGGAGAACGGTACGGTTAGATTATTTTTTACAGAGAGCCATTACATCCCACTTCATACCGCTGTAACAACACAAGTAAAACTTTAATACATTAGCTCATCTATGAACATGATTTTTTCCTCGTCGGATTCCTTTTCATCAGCTGTGGAGATGAAGGTGACAACTCGCCTTTGAATAGGTGACCTCTAATGGTGAAAATTACACATTGTGCCTTTATTAAACACGTCCTGGAGGACATCCCTTATCTGCCACACTCACTTCAGGACTTGCAGTCTCTAGTAATGAGCTGATGAGAGAAACATACAAAATGTGCAGTGCTGGGGGTCCTCTGGGACAGGCTTGAAAACACCTGATATAAAGCATCTGTTAATGCCTTACATTAGGGTTCCTCAAATCTAGAAGCCCACCGTTCTGCAGAATTTAGATCAAACCCTGATTAAACTTTTTTTGGTAACTCTGAAGAACTTGATTACCATGTTCAGGTGTGTTTGATAAAGGATGTAACTGAATTCTCCAGGACCGGATTTGAGGAACCCTGCCTTACATGTAAATCAATCAATGTTCTTAAAAGAAAAGAGGATGTTTCAGAATTATAATTTCACACTAATGAGATGAGTGAAATTGTTGTAGTTTCAGGTGAGGTTTTACATCAGATTCCTGAGAAGAATGACCAGATCAGGCTGGTTCTGCTGGGAAAAACTGGATGTGGGAAAAGCGCCACTGGAAACACCATCATCGGCAAAAACGTGTTTCAATCCTCCATCAGTTCAAAGTCTCAGACGAAACACTGTCAGTCAGAAACTACAGTGAGGTTAAGTAAAGAGATCTCAGTGATCGACACACCTGGACTTTATGATACTGAACTTGATGAAAAAGAGGTTATTACTGAATTAGTGAAATGTGTAACATTATCCTCTCCTGGGCCACATGCTTTTATTATCATTATTAAAGCGGGTCGATTCACTGAGGAAGAGAAAAACACAATAAAGGAGCTCAAAGAAACATTTGGAGAACACATAGAAAAATACACCATGATCCTCTTCACTCATAAAGATCAGTTAGAGGAGGAAAATAAAACCATTGAAGAGTTTTTACAGAATGGTGATCAAGATCTTAAAAACCTTGTAGAAAGTTGTGGAAACCGGTTCTTCTTTCTAGACAACAAGTCTGCCAGTTTTCCACAGTTCAAAGATCTGCTCAGTAAAATAGAGAAGTTGGTGGAAGAAAATAGAGGGACGCATTTCACCAATGACATGTTTGATGAAACAGAGAAACACATTCAGGAGATTCAGAAGGAGAAACTAGATGAGAAAGTGAAGCAGCACAAACAGCAACACAAACGCCTCTCTCAGACAGAATGGCAGAAAATATACTGGCGTTTAGTACAAGAGTCACGACGAGAAGCTAAGCAATCTTTTTCAGACTTTTTCAAAACAAGTCTTTATATTATTCCTGACTTATACATATCAGATCTAGCCCAGTTAACAGGGAAGATAAGAGTGACCGATGAGGAGAGAGTGAGTGCTATAAAGGAGGCTCAGATCATAGGAATTAGTCGCAGGAAAGCCATTTTTCTGGCACTCAGAGCTACAGGGACACTAGCCAAACAGAAGTTGTGTGTGATTCAGTAAACTAATCATAATAATGTTCTAGGAGGTCAATCTATCTCAAGTAGTCCAGTGGAGGTTACTTGACCATACTTGATCAAACTCAGATCCGAGTCATGTTGATTCAGTTCAGTTCAATTACTGTGTAAAGTTCATTCAATATGAAACTAATTTTAATTTGAATTGAAGCTGATAAGGGTCTTTAAATCTATAAAAAGTTGCTTCCTGGCAGTTGCAAATAAAAGAGAAGCCGATAAACAGTTTTCAGGTTTTTCTGTCATATAAAGATATTGTTTGAAAGATATCTTTCAGATGTTTCCTGTTTTTGCATGCTTTGCAAAGATTTTGGTCACATATACATAAATATATAAAAACAGAGTTTTGAATGCCACTTTTGATGCAGTAAAAGCTTATTCTGTAGTATTTTTTCTCAAATAAGAATAATGTAAAGGGCATGACATGAAAAATCTACATTACCTTGATATTTTGACGGCTGGTGACTCTGGCTCGTTTACACTGGCCAGTTTTTTTTATGTTTATGCGGCATTTCAAGTCCTGATTTTAGACAGGGATGAGTAAAATTAAGTACTTGTATAAGTAATAATTCAGCACTTGCTGTTTCATTATAATCAAATAAAATCATGTAAATTTAAGTGATCAAATGTAACTGTACTGTCTTTTTAGTGTCTTTTTATTATCAATATTTGTCTTCTCTCATATGTTCATTTAAGTTTGATATGAGCATTACACACTACTCGAGAGAGTCAATGCTTCACATTTTGTTAAACTTTAACTTTAAGGTGCAGTCTGACCTAATTCACAACATAACCAAAGTTAATAATAAACTCTTACAACACTGACCAGGAAGAGACTGACTCGTTACTTCTCCTTTCTGTCAAACTAACTCTCAAAGAAAAAGAAAAAAAAACGAATCAGTGATCAGCAGAGAATGAAGAGAAACAGGTTCAAGACGGACATGCAGATCTTTGTGATTCTCTGGTTATTAATTTTTGCAACAAAGTGAAATTAAAGTGAAAATGGCTTCAGCAGCTGAAGATGATTATATTTGTCCAGTGTGTTATGAAATCTTAAAGGATCCTGTTATTTTATCCTGTAGTCACAGTGTCTGTAAAGAGTGTCTTCAACAGTTATGGAGAACCAAGAAAACTCAGGAGTGTCCTTTCTGCAGGAGAAGGTCCTCAAGAGATGAAAAAATGTTAAAAAACTTGCGTGAGTCATTCCTGAAGGAGAGAAATGAGAGGCGTTCATCAGGATCTGATGAGATCTGCAGTTTACACAGTGAGAAACTCAGACTCTTCTGTCTGGAGGACAAACAGCTGGTGTGTTTAGTGTGTATTAATTCACAGAAACATGACAATCATAAAATCAGACCAATCAGTGAAGCGGTTTCATCATATAAGGTAAGAAAGATTTATTTAAGGATTTAAACATATTACAGAAATATCTGGTGCCTTATAGATTTCCACTTTATATTCCAGGAAAAGCTCAATATAGCACTGAGGTCCTTACAGGAGAAACTTAAACACAATGAAAACATTCAAGCAGAATTTGAGGAAACAGTTCAACACATCAAGGTGAGGATTGATGGATGTCAAATATTGATGACAGTTGCGATTTTCCACCCTACAAAGACAGAACATCTACAGCTATAGTACCAGTACTTCAGAAAGTTAAAGCTAACTAACCCACATTTAGCCACTTACACTTCATTCTGCTCCAGAATAAGTTGTGCTTTTGAGATGATTGATGTGAACATGATGTAATTTCAGTCTCAAGCTGAGCACACAGAGCATCAGATTAAACATCAGTTTGAGAAGCTTCATCAGTTTCTCAGAGATGAAGAGGAAGCTACAGTCACTGCACTAAGGGAGGAAGAGGAGCAGAAGAAGCAGAAGATGAAGGAGAAGCTGGAGGAGATGAACACACACATCTCAGCTCTTTCACACACAATCAAAGATATCGAGGAAATGATGAAAGCCAGTGATGTCTGCTTTCTCAAGGTCTGATTTCAGATCATTGGTTGATTATTGGTTGATTGATTGAGTTCTTGATGATAAATGGTGTGTTTTGTTCTGCAGACGTTTCCAGTCTCGATGGAAAGGTTAGTAATCCACTCATGTCTCTGGTCTCTCTTCTGGTCCAAAGCCACTGCAGTTCTGACTCCTGAATGTTCTTCCAGAGTCAAGATCTCACAGCCGGATCCACAGATGCCTTATGGAGCTTTGATTCATGTGCCACGATACTTGGGAAACCTGCCGTTCAGAGTCTGGAAGAAGATGCAGGACATTGTCCAAAACAGTAAGTCTGGAGAAGATCTGTAATGTTACTAATACAGAAAGGTGCATAGTTAATGGTTCTTCATGACACATGTACAATTATGTTCTGATGCACATTCTGATTTTGCTGAGTTAGAAGTGTTCCTGGGTCGATATATTTTGTTGATCCTGGTACAACATTCCTGTCCGAAAATTAAATCTTAACCATATTCCAACCTATAAACCTACCCATAAGACATCTCTAAAATCAGAGGGAAATGATAGGTGAATAACACTGATGTAGAATGTAGTTAACCCAGGTTGTAAGTCTAAACTTGACATAAAGTGTAAACGTGTCCCTCAAATCTGATTGGTTGATTGGAATGTTGATCCAGGATCAACAGACATGTTGCATTTGGTGAAATTAGGTTCTGCTGTTCTAATAATGATCCTTCTTTCCTTATCAACTTAAGTCCAGAACAGTATATAAAATGAAACATACTGCGTTCTTCAGACTGACACTGACACCACTAGAGAACCTCTAATATGGTATTGTGTATGGAACCCAATCAGGGTTAGGGTTAGATTATTAGGTTAGGCCAGTATG
The DNA here is from genome assembly GCA_027497675.1 of Cyprinella lutrensis. Taxonomy (NCBI): domain Eukaryota; kingdom Metazoa; phylum Chordata; class Actinopteri; order Cypriniformes; family Leuciscidae; genus Cyprinella; species Cyprinella lutrensis. The sequence continues at coordinate 994,171 of JAOTRC010000001.1, read as the reverse complement.
GCGTAGTGGGCATTTCACTCCCATAGTGTCTAAACCATGACTCAAACATGACTCCAAATCTGATAACGTTTTGAAGCAGGTCCCCTTTATGGTCTTGTCGCACCACGCTACATCACCTGATCCCTTTGTTGGCTATCTAATTGGTGTGATTTCACATATGCAGGGGCATTCCCATAGCATCAACACCAATGCATGGTACGATTCTTTTCCACTGCATGGTACGACTCGGCACGGCTCGATTCGTTTTAGCTCGGTTGCTTTTCCACTGCAGTTAGTACCGCTTTAAAGTGGTTGGGATTATAGACTGATTGATAACAGTGGTGGCTGTTACTGGCTATATTAAATCTATTGGGCTTGGTTTCCCGTGTCGATGTCTATTGGTCGCCCTGGCAGTGACGATCCTGTCTGACCAATCAGTGATCTGCAGTGTGTTCACATCACATTTTAGTATCGGTACGGTACGCTTGGTACCATTTAAAGCGAGCCGAACCGTACCGTACCATACCGTGAAGTCGAAAAGCACCACAGGATACAGAGCATCTTGTTTCCTTCTCAAGGAATCGGGATACGTACCTGGGAAATGTTTCTCTAGATGCTACACAAATGTGTGAATCATAAATGCAATGTTTATAGTTGCTGTGATGCACCATTAAAACCCTGATGATAAAAATCACTAAGAAACTAACAACAGAATGAGTGTCATAACTCATGATTGTGTCTCATCAGCTCCTGTAATTCTGGATCCAAGCACTGCAAATCCACGTCTCGTCCTGTCTGATGATCTGACCAGTGTGAAACGGAGAAGAAACGAAAAACTGCCTCCTGATAATCCAGAGAGATTTGACTGTTATGACTGCGTTTTGGGTTCAGAGGGTTTTAACTCAGGAGCACACAGCTGGGATGTGGAGGTTAAAGAGAGTTTAGTCTGGACTCTTGGAGTAACTACAGCATCAAACCAGAGGAAGGGAAACGTTTTCTTTAACACTGATGTCTGGTGTGTGCGATATGATCAGTTCAAATCACCATTTGAACAATATGGCTTTCTTGTTAAACGGAGGCTAAGGAGTGTGAGAGTTGATCTGGACTATGACAGAGGAACGGTGTCATTCTCTGATCCTGTAACTAACACACATCTACACACATTTACAACCACCTTCATTCATACACTCTTTCCATTCTTCTGCAGTCGTTACCCTATGCGCATATTACGTGTTTAGTTCATAGGTGTGCACGTTTGAATATATATGTGTGCAAACCAGACAAATTGACCTCAACAAATTACTTGTCGGGCTTTAAACATGTATAATACATAATTATTTAGTGCTTCTGAATAGCCTTGTGAACCGGAACTATTTTGACAATGTTTTGTAGGCTACAATTTTTACATCTGTACAATGTTTTATCTGCAAACACATTCCTTTTTCTTACAGGCTTCTACACAGACACACTCGGATACATGATTATAGTTGTAAAATAATTATATATGGTGTTTTTTTACGAATATTTTTTCGAGTTTCATTCGTTGAATAAACCAAATGACTCGAAAAAAGATTTGTTCATTTAGATGAATGAGTTCGAACAGGAGAGTCACGAACATGCATCACAGAACAAAGCAAGGTGAGTATTTGTGCTTATAAAACTTAAACTTTGTTATTTATTTTTTAAATGAACGATTGTTTTGCTTAATAAGACCCTTATTCATCGTCTGGAATCGTTTAAAGCCCTTTGAACAGTTTGCACTGAAACTGTCTTTTGGACCTTG
>JAOTRC010000001.1:870677-881626 GCA_027497675.1 Cyprinella lutrensis | reverse complement strand
GCACAAGCTAATTTACATTTGACCACAGTTACAATATTTACTTGTCTAAGATTCCTCAGTCAGATTATGTTAACTTTTAGAAAACGGTGAAAAAACTAGACAACACAGACTCATTTCAACAACAATACTAGGCCATCTTGGTTAAAGTTTCAGAAAAGTTAAAATGAAAAGAGTTAGTGTTTCCTTTAGGATTTTAATTAGCAGTGAGGGCAGGTCTGTACAAACAATAGGTATGATGGCAAAATTTTCAAACACCTCTAATCTCAAAATGAATCACATGACTGCACAGAGCTTAAAATTCCCGTTAAAATGATACATGGATTGTGAAGATTGGTTGAGGATTGAGAAAGTAATGATATTTATAACATCCTGGATAATATTAAAATAATATACATTAGTTACAATGGAAAGCATGTGATCGAAAATTCCTATTATTCACATGTTTTTGCTGTAATTTCCTCATTTTATCAGATATTTGCATGAAATTTGAACAGAAGGTAGATTTTAGTTAATTCTTTTAAATGAAACCATGAACATTTACTTTAGTTGGAATGGGCATCAGACCCATGGTATTTCACGAAAAACAATAATACTTATTAAGCGTTCATTCATATTCATACACATTTATTTTCAAAATACAAGCAAAGACAACTTTTTATTACTATTAATTGTGAATTCATATTTATACATGCTTTAAAATGCAAATATACATTCATATTCATTCTTTTTTTTCTAACAATGAATGATCGGTACAAAATATACAGGATATCTGTGTGATGGTGCTGACGGAGTTGGTAACTTTGACAAGCTATTGTACAACCAAGTCATCCAAGATGAGATCTGCTGCTATCGCATAGATGGACACATCAGTGTCATGTGCATCAAATTCATACCCCTCCCCACTGATGTCCCAATAGCCAACAGTGTATTTCTTTTTTTTTTGCCTTGAAAGTTTCAATTTTCCCATTGAAAATTACCCTGTTGCCACCCAAATCCCACGCATGACATATAAATGCTCCCACCCCTCGGCCACCCAACAACTCCTTGATCAAGCTAGTTTTTTCTTCTGGGAGTTCTGGAAACGCTGCCTCGATCTTGTCTGCACCAAGTTCTTCAATCTTTTTCTCTAACACTTTCCGTTCTTGTTCACTTCTCTTCCTTTCTTTTGTGGCTTGACGTTTGTGCAATTCCTCCTGTAGCTCTCCTTGTTTCATCCTCCTCTTTCTTCTTTGTATCACTCCTAGCCTCACTGCTTTTCTGATGACTAGCTCTTGTTTTTCCTTGTCTAAACTGTCCAAATAATCCACAGTGTTGTTTTTCCGTGCTCGCATTTTACAGGACAAGTAGCAGATGGTGGCACTTGGAGCTTTCTTCTTCAACGCACTAAACATCCCCATCAGCTCTTCAGCATCCATGTTATGTGATCTTGCTGAGATGGTCTCTTGTTTTAGTTTTTCTGTCACTGTCCATGTGTCAACAAAGTATTGTTGATACTGCCTTTCAAGTACTGCAATTACCACTCTCAGACAGCTTTCCATCATTTGAGTGAACATGACTGTGTCTTTTGGTGGTTGTTGCAATTTCTCAAGGATTTTGTCTGAAGAATTTAACTGATTTCCAAAGAGGTCTGTTGTGCGAGTCAGGAATTCAACAGGTGAGCGTAGTTGATCTTTAAGGTTCTGCAGGTCTCTTTGATAGTTTCAATAGATTTAATGTAATCAGTTTGGTCATCTGCACCAGTGTAGAATTTGGTCATCCAGGGTCCAGTCAGTAATTTCCCAAGCAACCCCAGAACTTGCATTTCAACCTGTCCTGCTGTAGAGTTGAAGTCTTCCAGAATGCTAGCACGCAGGCCTCCACATGATGTTCCTCCACAGAGATATGCATTTAGTGCAGCATGATGACTTGAGAATATCCCACATATATGGAAAAGAATGTGCAGTCGATTACCTCTGTAGCGTGGTATGAGGCCAAGAGGGAGATTTTTGTGTTTCAGAAAGACTGTAAAGCCACGAGGGTCACCTTTGCCATCCATGTACCTCATCTTATTCATCTGAACCACAATGTTGGCCCCAATGCAGTCTTTCCCTTTGATTTTCCCAGTAATCCCCATGGATTTCTCAATCTCCTTCAGAGCACTCTTTGTCTTTGAAGCGATTGTTTCCAGGGGATGAAGGTTGCAATTCAGCTCATTTAGGGGCTTGTTCCAAGATGCACAGACTAAACGAATGGCCGCATGATTGGCAGCACAGTGGTCTGTGAGCATGTTTGATATATTACCTATCATTTTTTGAAGAATGTTTTCATAGTCTGCCTCAAAAAAATGACAGTAGACATTTGCAAGGTTACTGATGGAATCACAAACATGGATTTGGTAATCCTCAGCAGAGCCTCCTGGAAGCTCATCTACAGCAACAACATAACAGTTCTCTTTGGTGGTGAAATGTATGCTGTTCAAGTGGATTCCCTCCTGTGTGGTTGCATCAAAACCCCGGGGTAGAGTGTGCGTTCGCTAAAAGTGCTTCAGCAGTCTGGAGGTCACTTATTGCTCCCAATTCTCTGGTCATGGCTTCCACAGTAGCCCTTTTTGGCACATCACTTAAACTAATGGTGAAGCGCAGCGCAAACTTTTTAATCAAATTGTGGATGTTGGCAGTGGGCACATGATTGGATATCGCGTCAAACACCATCAATCTCATTTCACTTGAGTATGACTTCGCGTTTGTTTTTGTAAGCTTTTTTCACTTTCCAAATCCTGGATTTTTTCTTCCAGAAGAAGGTTTTTGACCTGAAGACCATGAATCTCACTGTTCATTGAATCAATTTTTTCTTTGAAATCGCAACATCTTTGTTCCATATCATCAACAGAATTAGATTTGACCTCTCGCCTCATGTGTGTAAGGGATTTCTTCAGGCGCATATTACTTCTTGCTTTCACTTTGTATTGTTTTTTCAATTTAGCGATGGTTTCAGACTCATGCAATTTCAACAGATTTTTCAAGTCGGATATTTGCTTTTCTTTCCTTTTCAGTTTCTGATTAAGTATCCTTATTGCTCCCTTCTTTTTCTGCTGTGCTATTAGTGTCTTAATTGCCAGGTACTTGCTTCTCTGCATCTGCAGAAGTTTTTGCCTCATGTTTTTCAGAGACTCCTTATATCTGGTACAAGAAGGACAATTGGCTTTAGCAACCCGTCTTGTCTTCAAAGGACTAAGATTCGGAACTTGTTCAGCAGAAGGAGACTTCACTCGAGGAACTGTTGACTGTTGAACTGTTGAACTTGTTGAAGTGGAGATTCCACAAAATCTTCGGCTACATACTCCTTCAAACTGACTGAATTCTTGCTCATTAGTTAGCTTTCTGTATTTTCTTAAAGTTTTTTCAACAAGTAGCTTCACTTTATTTTTTGCCTGCTCTTCAGTCATTTCTGGTATATATCTTATTATTTCTCTTGCAGTTGCAGCTCTGCTGGATTCTGCTGTGACATAAAGAAAGAGAATATGTCCATTTTGAATCAAATGAGGAGATGGTAGAACACTGTACTTGTCCAGGAGGTGCTGTCTGGCTAGGCCTGGCTGTGTGTTGGGCCCCTTTCTTCTTTTCATAATTAGCTGTAAAGACATAACATCAAATATTAGTCTACATATTCTACAAGATTCAGGGAAATTTGACATAAATGGACTAATCAACATGGCTTGTTTTGCAAGATACTTCCGATAAACTAGTAAACGAAATTAATACAGACAACACACAAGCATAACTTTTTGATCACATTCATAGATCCAATGAAATGCCACTTTTAAATTATGTACACGGTTATGAATTGTAAGGATTTGATGTATTCAGCTAGAGAAGTGATTCCCAAACAGGGGAATCCACATTGCTATTAATTTCATCACAAGTGACCAACAATATTTCCGCGATTAATTTAAATACATTCTCAACCATGGATTTCGATGAAACTTCGTCAGTTACGAGATAGAAGTTATATATTCATGTCCACCTACCTTTCATTAGTGTCCAAAAGCTTAGATGAGCCCACCGACCGGTTGAAAGCCACTCAAATGTTCCGTGAGTTGCGGTGATCTGAAAACACCTCAGGGCTGAAAGCTTGAAATGTCTAATGCTTCCCGGGGCTGTATTTGTCGTAGTTACTATCGTATTCAGGAAAAACATACTCCCACCAGGCGGCGAGGAGTGGATATTGCATGACACACATCTAAACAGTAGCTCACAGTTTGGAACAAATTATTGAGGCAGAATGTCCGCCGGGCGCGGTTGCTATGTCAACATACCTACAGTCTGTGAAACGCTACTCATCGAAATATCGGAAATGTGTTTAAAGCTCATATCACCGGCATTATTAAAAGTATATCGTGATTCGTGATATATGAATTATGTTGTCCAACCTCTCCAGCTGTTTTTCCCTTTGGTTAGATTCTAATCTACATCAGATTAAACAGCACAAAACAAAAATTACAGACCACTGTAGCCTACAACCTGCAGCGTTATTTTTCTGGTATCATAAATTTAAACTTACCTCAATTTGTGATCGTCTGATGTGAAGTTCTCCTCGAAGTGACGGCTAGCTGCGGTGCTTTCCGAATGGTGGACCGTTAACGTTTGAAACTTTGAGCGCGAAACGTGAGGCCTTTGCATGCAGGCCCCCTTATAGATGTCCTAAGAACTGCCTGACTGAATAACAATTAAATACAGTCAAATTCGTAAATATGTGAGAGAATTAACAAACGTTAATTGCTTCACTGGCTTCATATGAATCCGCCTAATTAGGCTTTGTGTGCATGGCAGTGGTGGAAAAAGTACTGAAAATCTGTACTCAAGTGCAAGTACTGCTGTATTGCTATTACTCTATTACAAGTAAAAGTAATGGTGTTAGAGAAATATTCAAGTAAAAAAATTACAATTTGTAAAAAAATATTATAATTATAAAAATTAGAATTTGTTAAAAAAAAACTAATCAGCTATAAACCACTGATGTCACTGTCACTTCTCCAGACTAGGGCTGGATGTGTGTTTTCTTTTACCAAAAGTTAAAACCACAACAGTCTATTAATTATTAATAATTGATAAGATACAAATGTGTTTTTTCCAAAAAAAAAAAATGTTCCTCAAACAGATCTACTGTACCTTTTACAGCCAATCAGTCATTGTTGGTATGCTACCTTGATAGAAAACTCATTGGTCCAAGGACAACACCGAAGTGTAAAACAGGCCTCCTGCAAATCCTTTTCTTACAAATATTGAATCAGTTTCCTAAGAGGTAATAAATACATCATATTCATGTCCATAAAGAGACTAGCTGTCTGAGCTATTTGGCCTTGATCATCTTAAAAAATGAAATACCATAAAATTTCAAATTCAATCCCAGAGTTTCATTTGATCAAATTGAACATATGGGATGTGGATAACCATTTGGGGTTATTTGTAGGGATGCTTGACATCGATTTTGTATCGATATCCGATATACCAATATTGTCCAATGCTTAATTCCCGGTACTGATATTACCGGAAGCTGATACACTGAAACATATGATCCTTAGGCTTACTGCCCACTGTTCCATGACTCGCTTGATACTGGGGATTTGAATGTTTTGAAGGACTAGCCAGCAACCGGTTGGCTAACTGGGGTGTGGTGCTTAGCTACTACCCCTTCGAGAGAAGATGACAACTAAACATTTCTTTGACTGAGGTCAAGTTATATTTTACTCAAAAAGCACACAATAACCAAAAATTCGTCTCATTCCACTAATTGGCTTATAGATCTGCCCTGCTCAAGAATATTTACTCTACTGTGTTTATGTGGTTGGCCAACAACCTACAGCAACACTCAAATTTCATCTGCATTCTCTTTGAGAGTAAACAAGCTTTCCAAAAAGATATAAAATGACATACTTTAGTCATTTTAAACCATTTAAAAATCCTATACCGGTTACCGATATTGAAATTTAAAGCCAATATCGGCCGATTATATTGAGCATCCCTTGTTATGTCTAAATATGCGTTTCTGCCCCAAGAGACAGGTGTCTGGGACTGGGCTATGATTTGAAGTGTTACAGTAGGCCTGCAACCTTTCCACTAATCAGCATAATTCAACACAGCATAATCTTTGACCTATTTTGATGTTTATTTTACATTTTTGGGAAGTTGCATTTTTCATTTTTTTTTGCACGACTAACAAAAATGACTGATGGATTGTTTTGGAAAAAGATCTACATATGCGATGTTTGTTCTTTGGTGACTAGCATGACTTGTATTGAGTTACAATTACCCAATCTCAACATGCCTGATTCGCCTACATGTAGAGTTACTAAAAATTGTAAGTTATCAATAGGCCTACGACCCATGTGTTCCCAGCTCAAACCCAACTTAGCACATAAAGATGCCATTCAGGACCCATATATGCGTTCCCAGATCAAACACATGCCCACTTGGCCCATAAATGCATCATGCAGGACCTATCTATGTGTTCCCAGTTCAAACCCATGGCCACTTGGCCTATAAATATGCCACACAGGACCCATTTATGTGTCCACAGATCAAACCCATGCCCACTTGACCCATTAACATACCAAGCAGGACCCATATATGTGTTCCCAGATCAAAACCATGCCCACTTGGCCCATAAAAATTATATGCAGGACCCATATATGTGTTCCCAGTTCAAACCCATGCCCACCTGGCCGATAAAAATTATATGCAGGACCCATATATATGTTCCCAGATCAATCCCATGGCCACTTGGCCCATAAATCTACCATGCAGGACCCATATATGTGTTCCCAGTTCAAACCCATGGCCACTTAGCCCATAAAAAAATATATGCAGGACCCATATATTTATTCCCAGATCAAAACCATGCCCACTTGGCCCATAAATGTACCATGCAGGACCCATATATGTGTTTTCATTTCAAACCCATGGCCACTTAGCCCAAAAAAATTATATGCAGGACCCATATATTTGTTCCCAGATCAAACCCATGACCACTTGGCCCATAAATGTACCATGCAGGACCCATATATGTGTTTCCAGTTCAAACCCATGGCAACTTAGCCCATAAAAATTATATGCTGGACCCATATATGTGTTCCCAAATCAAACCCATGCCCACTTGGCCCATAAATGTACCATGCAGGACCCATATATGTGTTCCCAATTCAAACCCATGCCCACTTGGCCCATAAAAATTATATGTAGGACCCATATTTGTGTTCCCAAATCAAACCCATGCCCACTTGGCCCATAAATGTACCATGCAGGACCCAGATATATGTTCCCAGTTCAAACCCATGGCCACTTGGCCCATAAAAAATATATGTAGGACCCATATATGTGTTCCCAGATCAAACCCATGCCCACTTGGCCCATAAATGTACCATGCAGGACCCATATATGTGTTCCCAGTTCAAACCCATGCCCACTTGGCCCATAAATAAACCATGCAGGACCCATATATGTGTTCCCAGTTCAAACCTATGCCCACTTAGCCCATAAATAAACCATGCAGGACCCATATATGTGTTCCCAGTTCAAACCCATGCCCACTTAGCCCATAAATAAACCATGCAGGACCCATATATGTGTTCTCAGTTCAAACCCATGCCCACTTGGCCCATGCCTGTCCCTTATGGGACCCATGTAGTCAGCTCATATGGGCTTCCTATGTGGGACTCATACTACAAAACCTACATGGGACCCGCTGATTTCACCCAGCCAAAGCCCATGCCCACCCAGTACCCACGGAACCCCTACTTAACCCATCTGGGCCCCACATGTCATTGCTGGCTGGGTAATTTCTGTCTGTGGATCATTATAAAGGAGCCTAATCCATTTAATATACCCATCACCTAGCCCAAATGTCTTAAGCACTTCGAAAAGGTATCCCCATTCAATCCTGTCGAAGGCTTTTTCCGCATCGAGCGACAGGATTGCATGATCCTTGGCATTTTGTTTTTTATATAGTATATTTAGGACTCTATGTATGTTATGGAGGGCTTGCCTTCCAAGCACAAACCCATTTTGATCATCCATTACGAGGTTCGGTATAAATGTTTCAATTCTCTTAGCTAGGGCCTTACAGAGGATTTTTGTATCGCATGACACCAAAGATATGGGCCTAGGATGATTTTTCATTAGCGGGTTTGCCTGGCTTCAATATAAGGGTAATTAGTGCTGATCTCAATGATGAGGGTAGTATTTCCTTTTCAAATGCCTCGTTGAACATTTCAGGCAAGTGTGGTAAAAGTTTCCCTGCAAATTTTTTATAAATTTCCTTTGGGATGCTGTCAGGCCCAGGGGCTTTTCCACTAATCATGCCCTGTAATGCCTCTTAGAGCTCTTTAATGCTCAGATTCCTCTCTAAGTCACTTTTTATCCCCTCTGATAATTTAGGAAAATTAAGTTTATCAAGAAAGCTGTCTTGCCCTTCAGAATTGTTAACGTATTCAGATTTGTACAGATTTTCATAATACAATTTAAAATTATTATTTATTTCCAATGGATCTACGAATTTCCAATGGATTGTTTTAGCCGCATCAAGCTCTTAGCTGAACTGGTTAATTCATTGTATTGGGCTTTTAATACAAGAAGTTATTCGTTTTACAGGGTCATTGTTGCTAAAAAGGTGTTCGCTCACTTTGAGCTTATTTTTCTCAAGAAAAGCCCTCTAACATGAGAAAATTGACACAAGAAAAAAATTTCATCGGAGGGGGTCTTTAAACTTAGATAAAAAGATACTTTAACTCAGTAAGATAGAGGAGGGTTGCTGCTAGCTCTGTCAAGGTATTTCTGTCCCTCCCAAACTGCATTAAAATGGTGTGTTTACCAGCCAGAATTTAAAAAAAAATTCAGGGGGAGAAGCCCCCTGACCCCACCTTACATGATCACCTGTCAGGAAACAATTGCAACGTCTCAGATTGTGCCATGCATGACGCCCCTGAATGGGCCGCCAATGTATGAGTTTATGGGCCGTTAAGACAAATAAAATTTTTTAAAAAAAGTATAGAGATGTATTGGCCGAAAAAGCACGTCAGCCTACCGGGAATCTCCCGGTAACGTTGATCCCGGTGGCAAAGGAGATGTAGATAGCCTGCATGCCTGGATGTCACACTTGAATCCTACCTGTTGGCTTTCAGCATGAACTTATTTAGCTGCTGTCATATAAATTGACATGCCATCTCCTTTTCTCTCTTTCTTTTTCTATTTTTATGCACCGCATATAGCGCATACCCACTTTTTGCGCCACTGCCTACAGGAATATACTGTGAATTAACAGTCGACACTCAGTAGCTGTGTTCAAAATCACACCCTATACCCTCATTCACTATTCCCTACATTAGTTCACTAAAACAGCCCACTTGAATGAAAAGAAGTGAGTGAATTCAGACACCAATGAACACCTGATAAGTAGAATCACGGAAGGACAGAGAACAAGAGAACAAGAACAGAAAAAAGGGAACTACAACTGACTTCCAGCCACTGAGTGTGAATGCAGTTTACAAACCAGTTTAACATTATGGGCCCTATTATAACGATCTCAAAAAGCAAGTATCAATCGCGAAGCGCAGGTAACTTTGTGGGTGGGCCTTCGGTGCTGTTGCTATTTTACCGGTGGGAAAAATTACTCTTACGCCCAACACACGTTAGGGGTTATCTTTTCATCCCCTTGTCTTTTCATGTGTTTTTAACCCACCACAACGTAGAATAGGGAAGGAGCAAAAAAAGGATATATATAAATATATATATATAAGGTATGATACTTGAAAAACCTCAAAATAACCTAGGGAGGCAAAACAGGCAAGAAATGGTTTCCATGGGACAGAATTTCTGTCCCAAGTTGAGAAACTATCACACTGTACTCCTTCTTTTAATGCACCTCAGACATTGTACATAAAATACAATAAATAAATAAAAAAAATAAATTATAAGAGAACATAGGGACTGAAGATATGTGAGGGAAGGCTATTCTATGTTATCTTATTATACCATCTTTTATATTAGGCAGTGTTGACCATGGCAATTGTTACATAGGAGGAAAGATGGAAATAAAAATAAAAAATCGACTAATACAATATTGGCAGTATGATGGTAGTGGGGAGTGGAAGTGGTGATAGTAATGACGATGGTAATAAATAATAAATGGTTACTTTGTTTACGCATACATGCACATACACACACCCACACTCACACACACCTATACATTAACACTTTTACTTAACTTCTGAAATTATGGAATTACAAGATTGTTCACTACTGCACTATGTTGGTTTGTATGTCTGACTGTTAAATAAAATAAAATAAATAAATAAAAAGGAATGAGACATGCGTCAGTGTATAAAGTCATTATAAAGTCATTAAGACCCAGTTTCTTTCATACATGTACAAAAGTTCTTGTTGAGGATTAACAGATATTTAGTTATTGATGTTTTCTTGAAAATAATAAAGTTTGTAGTCTCATTTGTTTCTCTCAGGCTGCTGTAACTGTGAGTTTATTAAAACACATTTGTTTCAGTCAAGAAAAAGCCAAGAGGAACTTGATCAGGTGTTTTTGGCTGTTGTGTTGGTGCCACAATCTATCTGGAAATAACGGATTCTCATACTGTATTTTTGCTTTGAATTTACACAAAAATAGGAAAAGTTGAGAGCAAAGCTCTCAATTTACCGGTCAATCTACGTTCCTACTCTCACCTATGGTCATGAGCTTTGGATCATGGGCGGGGTGGATGGATGGATGGATGGATGGATGTTGCCTGGTCTGATGAGTCTTGATTTCTGTTGAGACATTCAGATGTTAGAGTCAGAATTTGGCGTAAACAGAATGAGAACATCATGCCTTGTTACCACTGTGCAGGCAGGTGGTGGTGGTGTAATGGTGTGGGGGATGTTTTCTTGGCACACTTTAGGCCCCTTAGTGCCAATTGGGCATTGTTT
>JAOTRC010000001.1:739362-750329 GCA_027497675.1 Cyprinella lutrensis | reverse complement strand
GTCTTGGGATTATAATCAGAGGAAGGTTAAGTGTAAAATAAAAATGTTTAATTGTAATAGATTTTTTTCTCCTAGTCTTTATTTTAAATGGGTCATAAAAAATCTATAATTATCGATATCGACCGATATGAAACACTGATATCGTGATAAAGTTTTCAGCCATATCGCCCAGCCCTAATGGCAAATTCGGGGGCCTTTATAGACCGGGTCACGCCCTTGGTGGGCTCTGACGTGGGGCTCCATTGGTTGCACGTCAGAGTCACCCGCGCCATTGTTTGTGCAATTGCTGCAGCACAGCCTATGAGCATGTCGTTAACATCCATATTCACACATTTTATCATGCAATTTTTCACAGACATCCTGCTGAGTAATAATTGGCTGAAAAGGTGTTTTATAATGCATATAAAATCTATGTACAGTACATTTATGCATTTGGCAGATGCTTTTATCTAAAGCAACTTACATTGCATTGGAAGCTACACATTTATTCTCATCAGTTCTTGCTTTCCCTGGGAATCAAACCCATGCCCTTGGCCTGGCAAGCGCCTACTGTCTACTATTTGAGCTACAGGAAAGCTCAGTAACAACAGTATAGTGTTGTTGTGTTTAAGTATAGATAATTTTTTTCAGTTTCAGCGTTTTTAAATTATTAAGTTGTTCAAAATATTCAACGAGATGATTTACCATGTATCTCAATGGAATAATTTATTTGTACAACTTTAATTATCTGACATGTCTTTTGTTAATTAGGTATTTGGTGAAGAGCTACAAACAAGCACGGGCAGGACAGCAGTTGACGGGCATTGTTTCTTACCTGAACGAACCTCAGAACAGAATACAGCCCCATTCTGTGTCCTACCGTCCCACTGTTGTCAGTATTAATGACCTGGCCAGCCTTGTGGAGGCATACAAATTCAGAGCTTCAAAGTAAGTGGGTTCCAGAAAAACATATAATAGATTGTAATAGATTTTGTGGTATATTATGGCAGGCTGTAAAATGTGCCATAGATAACAGTGCTATTAAAAACTTGCTCACATAGAATTTTTACAGTGACTAAGAATGTTTTTGAAAAATGCTCACAGGTTAGTTGAAATGGCAGCTAAGAACCTCCAGGCAGAGCTACAGCACAGCAAGAGCAATGAGGATGCTTGGAACAACAGTTCCATTGATCTAGTCCGAGCATCTGATGTGAGGCTTCTTACAAACAACGTCTGAGTAATCAACACAGGGGGGTGTCCAATCTTGGTCCTGGAGGGCCACTGTCCTGCTGGATTTAGATCCAACCCTAATTACACAAACCTGAACCAAGATAGAGGTCTTTACAACATGGGCTTTGCCCTAAAGCTTAGGCAGCTGACTTGTTGAACAGCTTCTGAGGCATCTTAACCGTCTAATGTACTTCAATAGCAAGCTTTGGTCATAACCAGGCTCGGCACCATGAGGGGGCTAAAGGGGGATCTTTGTGCTCCATCAATTTCAATTGACCACCCCTACACTTCCAAGCAGGCATGTTATTAAGACAAATTGTTGTTAAATTTTGCAGGATGTTGGCCCTCCAGGACCAGGATTGGTCACCCCTCTGTTAAAACAAATTTTCTTAAAGGGATACTTCACCTCGGGAAAGATGAATGTGTATTTAAAATGGGTCATTTATGTAGAAGAAATGTGAAATTATTTTTGGATTTTTGAATTTGGAGCTTTCTAAACTGAGAAAAGCCAGAAAATGTATTTTTGGCTTATGTGGATGTAAGACAACTCCCAGAATGCAGAATTGCTTTGCTGAGCACAGAGCACAGTAGTTAAACAACAAGTCTAGGCTACTAATGAGTCTCTGTGATGAGTCTGCCCAGGTTTTCGAGATCGCCCAAAATGTCCGGGATTCAGCTTTTGTGTTCTACAGTCGCCATTCATTATGTTTATTGTGGCGAGCAGGACGAGACTAAAAGTTCAAAGTTTATTTGTTACATACAAGTTATAGTTCATACAACAAGCAGTGAAAGATAAGTCTGGTATCCCTATAGACTGTGTAATAAAACCATACCTAAATATTAAAAAAGACCCCAAAAAATTTAAAATAGTATTAAGATAAGTAGTTTTTTAAAGTGCAAAAGTGCAGTGCCATGTATTAACCATCTTGTCGCCATAGTCCTTAAAATGTAATGTTTTTTATGCCCAAGTTCAGTAGTCTGATGGCCTGTGGAAAGAAGCTCCTCCTGAGCCTCTTCGTTTTAGCCATCAGACTACAAAAGCGTCTACCTGATTGCAGAAATTTAATCAATAAATTTCCAGGGTGAGTGGCGTCCTTGTATATCTTCACAGCCCTGACTCTGTTCCGCCAGTTGTAAATATCCTGTATTGATGGAAGAGCATTCCTAGTTATTCGCTCTCCTGCGCGCACCACTCTCTTTAAGGCTTTACAATCCTGCGCTGAACAGTTTCCAAACCATTATGAGATGCCATAAGTCAATGTACTTTCTATTGCCCCTGTATAAAATGTTTTTAAAATCACAGGGGAAACCCCAAATCTCCTCAGCAGCCTCAGATAGTATAGCCTTATTGTGGCAGTCTTTACTTGTGCTTGAATGTGATGGCAATGGGAGAACGGCGGGAGGCCGCTGACGTGATTACTAATGAGCCACACCTCTGAGACGCCCCGGTCTCGTATCTCTCATGGAGGAGCGGAAATTTTCTTAGCAATGTTAAAACGCACATCAACCGATCACTTGTTTAGCGTTTGTGTAAACACTACATTCAGATTCACCAATCAGAATTAATTCAGTTAGATTGAAACAAAAGGTGTGCATGTAAACAATGAATGATCACTGCAGAAAGCAAAAGCTGATTGCATCCCGGACATTTTGTACGATTTGGACGGCCGGACATGTCCAGGAAAAAGAGGATGGTAACCCCTACTACACAGCTTTCTCCACAGAACAAGAGCATGCTAGCTTAGCTTCCAAAAAAGATGGCTGACACTATGTGTACATTCTGTGAGTGAGATCCCACCCTCTATGGGTGGGTTGAGAACATGCAGGACAGCCCTTACTACTGACTGTAGTCTTTAGCCTCTGGCCAAAAAATCCTCAGATGATGCAAAATGATGATTTGGAGGATTTTTTCCAGACAAAAAATACATAAATCTCTCGTCTCAGGGGAATAATGAAAGTGGAAAGCACGGTAATTTGAAAATACTACAGGTTTCCTACCAATACAAAGCTTAATGCTAAATCCTGAAGTATCCCTTTAAACAGAAGAGTTAATGTACTACTTCAGTATACAAAACCCATTAAATCATTTCATAATAGATGATTTGTACAGATTCAGCATTGCAGAAATTATTGTTTTAAAGATTTTGGTTTTGACTAATTCCTTTTCATTCTCTCTCCACAGGCTCATTGTCATTATGTGGTAGTGAAGCTGTTTGAAGCTAAACTGAGTGAGATTGGGGATACGGCTGTCCACTCTGTGCTCAGCACTTTGGCTCTGCTTTATGCCCTTCATGGAGTCGCGCAGAACACTGGAGACTTTTTACAGGTTCTAGACCATACAGTATATAAGACCTATTTAGCTCATATATTTTGATCAACATAGAGAATAAATCTGTACCTGAGACTGCAGAGTTAATTTAATCGAAATTTAGATGTTGTGAAATGTTAAGATTTATTCATTAACAACCAGGGATGCAAACAGCGCACTTTTTGGCACGTCCCGCTTTTTTCACATCAGGGGGGTGGGGGGGTTGTTTTTATCACATAATCGTGTCTTTTGCGAGTTCAAGTTCATTATTCCAAATGTAGGTGTGCGGCAAGCGGGCTCATCATTGAAGCGACAAGCTCTTTTTTCCAGGTGGGGCGAGATGAAAACACGTTTCAGAATGCCACAAGCGGCCACCACAGGTCATGTGACAAGAACCAACCAATCAGCTTCACCTTTTCGTAATAA
Source organism: Cyprinella lutrensis (assembly GCA_027497675.1). Classification (NCBI taxonomy): domain Eukaryota; kingdom Metazoa; phylum Chordata; class Actinopteri; order Cypriniformes; family Leuciscidae; genus Cyprinella; species Cyprinella lutrensis. The sequence goes on along the minus strand of JAOTRC010000001.1, from coordinate 746,386 downwards.
CATTAAAAGCTCAGTCAAAGTGAAGGATGGGTATGCAACCCAAACACCCGGTGTTTTTATCTTCTCTGTAAATAAATTTTGTGGGAGAGCTACAGCAAGGGTTTTTCAGTGGTGGAAATCCATTAGCTACTAAATAACTTTTGCTTACACACATTGCTGTCGAATCTGTAAACCACACATTCAAAACAGAATAGATTTCAGCCTTGTGCCTTTCACACACTGCTGATTGCAATTTCAGCTGAAAGGCTGAAAACCTGTGGCTGATGCTAGAGAGAGGCAGGATTAGCCACTCACTTATTTGTTCGAATTATAGTATGTACTTTTAATTTCTACCTTTTTTTCTCATTACTGTAATTCCATAAATTACTAAAGACTATTGAAGCAAATCGCTAATTTTCATTTATCTTAAACAATTATGTTCTAAAATTTTAAACAAATCATTTGAAAGAATGTCACTCTTTTCTTTGAAGAAAATATTATTTTGTATGTCACTTAAATTGTTCAAACTGTAAAAATGAAAGATAGTATTTTCTGTATTGGTGTTTGATGCTAGTGTTTTTACTCTCACTGTGTTCTGAGTGACAGTGTGTGTTATCTAAGTGAGGGTTGTGTAGTGTTTGGCTGCACTGAGCCTGTTTTGAGCCTTGTGTTAAGAGTTGTGTTGCTTGGAATTTTGCTGTTTTGGCGTTTTGCAGGTGATGTGAACTGTTTAGCTCAGGTGACTGTTGGTGGTGCTGCCGACTGTAGTAAGAGTTTTGCACATGTAGCTCCAGTTGTGCTCACTGTCGTTTAGCAATCGAAGGGTGAAGGTGAATGTGAGGTATATCTTTTTATAAAACCTTTTTTGTCAACTTTATTTTATTTTACTCTATGTGCCTATAGGGGTGGGCTGGGGATGGCAGGTGTTGGTGGCAAGTAACTTACCAGTATCTGAATATTTGCCACGTGGCGAGGGGTTCGATTACCTCTCTCTTTTTTGACCATACATGCATTTGCATCCCTGTAATAACAGTTATGAATAGTTATTTTGTCTCTGATCATAGAGGGAACGTCATCTCACTCACCAGATACATTAAAAAACAGGAGATATGTATCAATACTAGCTCCAAAACTGCTGCACTGATCTTTAAATTTACTGTTTATCCAGGGGTGTCAAACTCCACAGCCCTGCAGACTTTAGCTTCAACCTAAATAAAACTTGCCTGATTCAGGGTTATCTGAAAACTGAAGGTATGTGTGTTTCAACAGGGTTGGAACTAAACTCTGTTGGATTGTGGCCCTCCAGGAGCTGAGTTTGACAGCCCTGGGGCCTGTACCATAATGGTAATTGAAAAAACTAAGTTGACAAACTTGAGTTGACAAATCTAAACCAATCCAAACAGGCTTTGTTGGTACCATAAAACTGATCACCAACTTTCTCCAACTCAGGCTTTAATCCTGAGTTCATGGAGCATGTGCTTAAACATCCCCTGACATGAAATTTTCACTTTCTGAGGTTTTGTAACATTAATATGAGTTCCTTTAGCCCGTATGGTCCCCCAGTGGCTAGAAATTTCAATCAGTGTAAACCGAGCGTGGCTATCTTTCTCTGCCTTTGAGAAAATGAAAGCTCAGGCGGGCTGATCTTGAACAATTAGGCTACACACATCAGGCTACACTAAACCGGCTGCATGGTATAGGCCCCTGGTATTGCACTCTTCTTTTGTTCTTTTTCTTTTAGCACAAATATGTGCTAATTAAGCTTGAACTATTATTATTACTGGTATTGTGACAAGCAAACTGGTGGTGAGCTTTTGAAATTGATTTCTCTAAAACTAAAGAAATGACCGTGGAGTTTTAGAGCTTTTATCTTTTAAACGCGTTCCAACTGTTCTAACTTTGAGCATTGTTTGTATATTTATATATAGTGTGCTCCAAAAAGTTGACAACATTCATTTGAAGCAGATAAACAAATTTACAGTTTTTCTATTCTGGTAAAACAGATAAAAAAACTTTTGATGACTCTATGATATAAATGCATTTTTGTCTAATTGTATAACACAATGCTGACAGGGTTGGGCCCTGTCTTGTGGTTCACAGGGTTGTCCCACAGATTTGCAGTATGCCACTGGACATTGAGACAGCTGTTCCTAGACCAGCAGTTTAGCATAAATATCTTCTAGGTGTAACAGCTGTTCCTGATCATATTTTTCTTCTTTGTCAGGCTGGTCTGCTAAGTGTTCCTCAGCTGACTCAGATCTCACAGAGACTGAAGGATCTCCTCTCTCAGTTAAGGCCCAATGCAGTGGCTCTGGTTGATGCCTTTGACTACCGTGATGAGATGCTTAATTCTGTTCTGGGGCGATATGATGGCAATGTCTATGAGCACATGTTTGAGTGGGCCAAGAAATCGCCTCTGAACCATACTGAGGTGAGTATATAGTGCATTGGATATCTGTGAAAAATGTTATTTTAGAAATGAGTATGTATCATAATCATGTCTGGTGAAGAATGCAGTGGCAAATTGTGTTGTGTAAGTTAACTTTGTTTTGGAAAATTAGATTACAAGAACCTCATATACATTTTTTTTCTTAAGGTGCACGAGTCATACCACAAGTACTTGAAGCCCCTACAGTCCAAATTGTAAGCAGTGCATTTATGGGAGAAAGGGAAGAGTGTCCAACACAATTAATGCCGTTTGCTCTCACCAGCCCTAGATTTCCTTGCCATCTACTGTAGAAAATGACCTTCTATTCATCCCATGTAAGGATGCTGCTCTCAGAGATGAGATTATTTTTTGTTTTTGATTCATTTTAAATGGGTATGTTTCCATTCTGCATTCTAATTATTTAGAGAAGTAGGTTCTCTATGCACTTAAAATAAAAGATAATTGAAGTGAATCCACATTCATTACTTTTTGTAATTGTATAGATTATTTGTTTTTTATGTAATATTTGCTTAAATTGTCTCTCTAGAAGATGTGATGTTAACTGAATAACTTGAGTCTGACTGCTATTAACTGAATAATTACGGTAAATATTTGAGTTCAGACATCCTCTTTAAAATCATGCCTTAATAAGACCCATAGACAGGAATGTTTTAATTTTTTAATTTTGTAGCGAGAATCAAAATCAATGTATTGGTAGTTCTATTGCAATGATTTCCACCATTTACATAGAAGTGAATCTGTGATTTATATTTTTTTCACACTGTTGTTATTTCAATTCTTACGCTACATTAATAAAGGAAAATTATAGCATTTACAGTTGTGTAAATTTGAAGAGTATTTTTAATTCATGAATTTAAGTAGTGGAATTTTCATTTCTAATTACAATTAGAATATTTACGTTAAATGAATTATAAACACATGCATTAAGAGCATATGGTAAACTCTGAAGCTTGTATGCCTCGTGCTAAAACAAATCTCATCTCAAATCTAGCTTTGGAACATCATGATGCTAAGTAAAGTATGACAAAATATTCATTTTTCGGTGAACTATCCTATTAAGGGTAATGCACAGCTTGGGTCTACTAAAATGTATGGTCTTTCTCCAAAATCTAAAGATAGCACACTGACTCTTGAGATAAGAAACAAAATATGTCCTACACACAGAAGTCCTCTTTATGTTAAAAATAAATAAATAAATAAATCTATTATTTAAAATAAAAAAACCTTAAAATGTTACATCTGAAGGATATATCTAAAGGAAATCTGGATACTCAGGAGACTTATTGCATTTATTTTAAATAATTTTGTTAGTATTATTTTAAATACATGCTCTATACTTGGGAACCTGTCCTCAGCATGAAGTAACAATCTAAAACTGCCAAACAAAGTGTTTAAAAGTGCAACAAATTCAAAAATATACTTTTAAATTGAAAGGCAGAGATCTGTTATATATCAAAAATCTGTTATATATCAGAAGCCTGTGCCGTCTTAAGTTCCAGTCGTGTCTGAAAAATTAATTTGCTGGAGTTTGTTTTTGGATGAGCGAGGAGGATTTTTCTTGAAACTCACCCAAGAATGTTTTTAGAGAATGTATTTTTTTTTCACTTCTAGCTTCTTTACTAAACACTAGTAATACAGAATTGAAGACTTCACAATGTTGTTGGATGAATCAAATTATGCGTCAGTAATCATTATATGGTAGCTTGTGTCAAAAAATGATTTCTAATGATTTTAGTTTTGACAGGTGTTTATGACAGGATATGAGGATGGGGATTTTGGGGGTTTATGACCTTTTGGCCCAGCGTGGTTCCGGTGTGTTTAGTAATAATACGTTTTTATTATTGAAAATAATATCTACAGAATGATGAAATTATGAACAGGCGATCCGCGGATATGATTTCGGATGGATCGGCAATGTCTGCGGAAGAGAATGAAAAGAGTTTAAAGAAATAGCATTGATGACAAAAAAGCTTATAAAATAAATAAGATGTTAAGTTTATTAAGTATTTACAAGTACTTTTTAATATTGTGTTTAACTTAATGAGGTGTGCGTTATACAGTATGTCTACCTAGCTAGTCACTTGTTGCAAATTCTTTTTTTAATAAATGAAAAGCATTGTGCTTGAATAAAGCATATAAATAAATAGTGATTAAATTAAATAAGATGTTAAATTTAAAAAGTACTTTAACATGTTGTGCTTAATGAGGAGATAGTTATGCGTTTGGATAATGTTGCTGATTCTAAAGTCTTTCTGAGCAAGAAATGGTACAAATAGTTTTAAGAAATCAAAATCATTGTGCTTGATCATTGTGAATTCAACAAAATGTTGAATTCACTATAAGCATTGTAATCTAAAGCACCCCAATATACTGTCTTAAATGGTTAAATAAAACAGTGAATAATAGTACTTCATTTGAAATAAGATATTAAATTATCAAGTATAAGCATTTTTAATCTAAAACATCATTGAAATAGGGTCTGCTTGGATGACCATCGGAGACGAGAGACAAGCCTGCACAACGAGAGAATGAATAAAAACCAGGACATACTAAAACGCCTAATTGATTTTGTCATCTTTTTGGGATAGCAAGAATTGTCTTTCAGGGTACATGACGAGGGGAATGAGTCGATTAATTAGGTAATTAATTGAAGGTAATTACTTGAAGTTACTGTCTCTGCTATCAGAATTCGATGCTGACTTGCGACACCACCTTGCCACGGCCACCATTTTTATGGGAACATCGGGGAAAATCCAAAACGATCTAATAAATGCTGTTGATGAGGTGCTAAATGATTCCATCAAAAAAGAGATTACCAACACCAAGTTTGTCGCAGTTATGGTGGATGAGACCACCGACTGCAGCAACTCTGCACAGCTGTCATTTCTTCTCCGGTATGTTACTGACATCAGAGTAAAAAAAAGTTTTTTTTTAAAGTTTGAGGATGTCACAGGGAAAAAACGAGCTCACGATCTATAGCAGCTTCAGTACTTGAAGTGTTGGGCTGCTATGATTGCAAAACAAAGTTAGTTTTATTATTGGTACCAATTCTAAGTTAACCATATCAACACCACCCTTTCAAACCCCAAAACTGAGCCATATTCCAGCCTAATCTTACCCCAACCAAGACACATAAGAACAAATAAGTCACAGAAAAATTCTATATTTTATTCAATTTAATTTTTATTTAACAATAATACAAAAAATAAATATTACACCTAGAATTGTGTAACAGTGTGAAGGCTATTTTTTTATTTTGTACATTCCAAGTGTAACATCTTATTACAACTTGTAAAAGACGTTCTTCTCACATTGCTCCTCTCATTGTAACTCCAATTACCAGCGATACCAACAGTCTGTCAAGTTTTCTTGCCCAAGCTCAGTCCTGTAAAAAAAAAAAAAGATTAACATTGAATATGCCTCAACTATACATGATTTACCAATATACAATACTAATCTAGCTCTAAAACTCATTTGTAATCATTTTGTTACATCATAGAAAGTGAGTGCCTTTAGGCCAGAGTTTCCCATCTTTTTAAGTAACTTTAATTTAATTGTTTTTATCAATCAATTTATATCTGCATCTAAATATTTTATATTTAATTATTTTAACCATAATTATTACATTCAACCATGTATGGTTGTTCTCTTGGTTCAGTTTTTTGTAGTGTTTTTTGTGATGTGATCAACTCTTTATTGTCTTTAAATAAAATAAAATCCACTCAAAATACAGACAGGGAAGGGGGAGTGACATATCATCAATAATTAAACAATATGAAAGGAGGAATAAAAAAGGAAACTTTATATAGTCATTTCTTTATATAGTCCAATATGTTGGAAGAAAAGCATTATGCCATGCATCAATGATAGGTTTAGCTCCTGGTTCAGTTTTGCCATAAGTAGCCAATTGTTTATTGCATTTAGATGTGACCTCTAAACATTACCCAGGTTGAGAACTATAAAATTATGTGATTAATTTCATTCTTTCAATGTAGATATTTTAATAGTACAGTATAATTATTTTCTCTCAATCGCCAACGAATATGGCACATGGCACACATGGTAATGAAATGACTAGAAATACATGACTAGCAAATATAACTGCAAGCAGTGATTGCGGGGCCAAGCACCTTTTGCACACCACACACCCCAAATGCACCCTCAACACCGCACACCCCACTCGCACGCACATCACCACACACCCCACACACACACGCACACCACACACACCAAACGCCCCACACATTCACATCAAACAAGACAAACCCCACACACATGCACACACACCACACGACCCACGCACACCACACACTCCCCCCACACAGACGAACACACACCGCACAACCCAACACCACACACACCCCACCACGCACACCCCACACACACCCAACACCACACACCTCACACACAAAGTTTTTGACTTAAACAAACCCGATGAAACTCACGTATGTCCAAAACGGTTACTTTTCAGGAAGTGGAAAATAACATGTTATTTTAAAAGCAGCTGAACGTAGCATTCTCATGCTTGGCACAACATCTTTAAATGTAACCATATTCTTGCCAGTGTCATGATATAATCCATATTTGACCCAAAAT
>JAOTRC010000001.1:684183-696776 GCA_027497675.1 Cyprinella lutrensis | reverse complement strand
CGTCTCCCAATCCACCACTCCCGCCCCGGTGTTCCTCATTTCTCAATCAGTCTCATTAATTAATTACCAAGACAATACCCCCAAAGCACAAAACACATTACACTATCCCCTCCCCTAATGGAACAGACTCGTCCCTGAGTCATACTGAGTCCATCTCATAGTCCCGTGTCCACCCTGGTTGACGCCGGTCTCGCACTGGCCGTTGTAACTTTGGCTGATGCATTGCCCCCGTAGCGCCACCCTGCAGTCCGTCAGGGTCCTTTGGTTGATTATCCGCCTCTTGAACAGTCTGTTGTACAAGACCAGTAGCCTCTGAAGCAGACTCTTCCTTTGCAGTTTCCACCTTCCGAGAGAGCTGTGCAGGAAGAAGTGCTCTTTGATGCACCCAACTGCCCCCCAAAGGGACATCCAACGGACAGGCCACCCTCTGACTTAAACATTGGGACTCAGCTCCATCCTGCGGAAGGACCAAGGGTGCTGCCGTTTCTGAGAGAGAAGGGAGAACATATGGTTTAATTCTATTAAAATGCACCACAATCTCTGCCCCCCCATCTCCTAACACCAAGCGATACAATACATCAGAAACGCGTTCCACAACTTTATAAGGGCCTCTGTAACGCCTCTGCAATTTTGGGCAAATGCCTTTTTTCTTTGCCTTATTCCGTACCCACACCAATTCCCCCACAGAATAAAACTGAAAATTAGCCCGGAGATCAAATGACCCCTTCTGCTGTCCTGAGGCTTTGGCCTGATGTTTCTTTACTGCTTCTACCACTGTGGATAATGTGTCTGCCAACCCAGTCACATACTCACTGGCAGACACAAACTTCTCAGGATAACCTACATTCAGCATCACGTCCAGAGGAAGAACAATTTCCTGTCCAAACAAGATCTTGTAAGGTGTAAACCCTGTACTGGCATGTACACTACTCCGATAAGCCATCAACACATATGGCAATAGGCGGTCCCAATTAGATTGGTTCTCATTAACAAACAAACTCAACATGGACAACAAAGTTCGGTTAAACCGCTCCACCAAACCATTCGATTGGGGATGGTATGGGGAGCTACGAGTCTTACTCATATCCAGCAGTCGGCACAATTCCTTAAACAGAGCAGACTCAAAATTTCGCCCCTGATCTGAATGAATACTACGAGGAGTGCCAAAGCGACATATCCACTCCTCCACCAGGACACAAGCCACTGACTGTGCCTCCTGGTTGGGAAGGGGAAATGCCTCGGTCCATTTAGAAAAGTAATCACTTACAACAAGGATGTATTTATGCTTCCTTGGCGTCTCAGGTAAAGGCCCCAAAATGTCCAAAGCAATACGTTCATGAGGACGAGATGTAACTAAGGAATGCATTGGAGCACAAGGGGCCTTTCCATGCGTCTTTCGTGAAGCACAATCTGCACATTGCCTGCACCATTGTCTTACATCTGCAAACCAACCTGGCCAATAGAAACGATCTCTTACTTTCTCTTGCAATTTTTGAATACCCAAATGTCCTCCCGTTACCGAACTATGCAGTTGATTTAACACCGATGCTACCAGTGCCTTAGGGAGAACCACCTGTACTTTTGAGGATGCATCTGTGTAAGGAGGGGGCACTCGTACCAACCGCTGGTCTCGCAACTGCAATTGATCCCAAACGGAACTATACTTCTTCAGGGCAACATTCTGTTGTATTTCCGCAGCATTATCATTTGGGTCCTGTCTAAGATTAATTAAGAGGGCCAATTCTGGGTCATCTCGCTGGGCCTGTGCTAAATCATCCCCCACCCCAACATTAGTTTTCTTCTGTACCCCCTGGGGGCCCTCCTTAACAGCACACACTGATATAGCTGGTCCCTGACTAGGGCCTTCCTTCTCCTTCGCTTCTCCGTAGGCTGGTAGTCGCGACAAGGCATCCGCATTGCCATGCTGCTTTCCAGAACGATGTACAATTTTATAATGAAAAGTTGCCAATTGCTCAACCCATCGAGCTAGCTGTCCCTCTAAGCCCTGGAAGTTGTGCAACCATCTTAAGGAGTTATGGTCTGTGCGCAACACAAACTCTTTACCAAGCAAAAAATGCTTAAAGTACTTTGTGAAAGTCACCATTGCCAACAACTCTTTCTTTGTAGTAGCATACTTGCGTTCCTCTTTAGTAAGGGCCCGACTGGCGTAAGCAATTACGCGTTCCAGCCCACCCTCTTCTTGTGACAACACAGCTCCTACCCCCACATCACTGGCATCAGTATCCAATATAAAAGTTTTCTGTGGGTCAGGATAAGCGAGCACGGGGGAAGTAATTAACCTAGTCTTCAACTGATTGAAGGCTACCTGACACTCCTCACTCCACCTAAACCTCCTCCCCTTCTCAGTCAGCTGATGCAATGGGCGTGCTATGTCTGCAAACCCTCTTACGAACCGTCTATAATAAGATGCCAAACCTAAAAAGCTCCTCACTTCAGTCTGCGTCCTAGGGGTAGGCCACCCCCTCACTGCTTCCACCTTTACAGGGTCAGCCATTATTCCTTCGGCAGAAATGACATGCCCTAAATACTGCACACGGGAGGAAAACAAATCACACTTAGAAGGTTTTACCTTCAGATTTGCAGCCTTCAATTTAGCCAATATCTCCCCCAACCTCGATAAATGTTCCTGAAACGAACGCCCAAACACTATAATGTCATCCAAATATACTAAACACGTAGTCCATTGCAAGTCTGCTAAAACCAAATCCATTAAGCGCTGAAAGGTACTAGGTGAGTTACACAGACCGAAACTTAAGACATTAAATTCAAATAGCCCATGTCTTGTGGAAAAAGCAGTCTTGCACTTATCTTTACCATCTACCTCTACCTGCCAGTAACCACTGGCAAGGTCCAGGGTAGAGAACAATTTTGCGTTAGTCAAACAATCTAGGGCATCATCTATTCGAGGGAGGGGGTAGGCATCTTTAACGGTAACATCATTCAGCTTCCGGTAGTCTACGCAAAAGCGCAAACTACCATCCTTCTTTCTCACTGGGACAACCGGAGCGGCCCATGGACTGCATGAGGGCTGTATGATCCCATTTTCTTGCATTTGCTTAATATGATCATGTACCTCTTCTTGCAAATGCAACGGAACCCGACGTGGAGGTATCTTAATCGGCTTTGCATCCCCGGTATTAATCTGATGCAAGGTCAAGTGGGTTCGCCCTAGATCATTACCTCCGGTGCTAAACACTGAAGAGTACTGCACCAACACCTCCCGAATGGCCTGCATTTCATTCATAGACAGTCCCTTTTTATCTAGCCCTAGCTGCATTAAGAGAACATCCACAGACCACCCTCCCGGCACCTCCAACTCATTCTGTTGGCTGAACGCCACTGCTTCAGACCCAACTACTACCTCGGTAGACAAGGTCCCAATCTTTGTCCCCTGCCTAAGAGTGAGCGGATTCTCTGTTACATTAATCACTCTAACAGGAATAATCCCTTGCCCCACATTACAGACAACTCTAGCCACTAACAGGTCACAGTGTTTTAATACAGAGGAGGCGGGCTCCACCATCCCAGCAACTGGTCCTGCAAGGAGCCCTTCCACCACCCCAGCAATAATAGCTTCACTCCGCGGCTGTATTATGGAGTCTGTTTGAACAGTAACAACCTTGGGCTGACAAGCATCAACTGGTAAAATTAAGGGGAACTTCCTGCCCATGACTAAACAGCACTTTTCCCTCAAATCAATGATTGCCCCATACTTCAGCAGAAAATCCATCCCCAGCAAAATATCGGGAGTAGATATATCTGCTACAAGAAACTCGTTTATTAACGCTAGGGAACCAAACTGACAAATAATTTGCCACCGGCCTATTATGTACATAGTGCCCCCATTAGCAGCTGAAGCTTCCCCCTCATAATCAAACAATTGACACCCCCCCTCGGTTAACTGTAACCACACATGCTTAGGGATAATTGAGGCCTGCGCCCCCGTATCCAATAACAAATGTACATCAGACCCACCTATTTTAGCATTGAGATACACTCCAGAGCTGGGTTGGTTACACAGGGCCAATCTCGTGGACTTCACTAATGAGGGGGCAGACATTTGGCCCTCTGTGTCCGCCCCCTCTAGTTTCCCTGCAAATAGGGACAATTCCGTCGTAAATGGCGGTTACACCCACACTCCCAACAAGCCTCCCGATCACGAGAGGACCGATCCATAGCCCCGCCTATCTGTCCCCAAGTCTCAGGAGCAACATTTCGCCTCACCGATGGTGGCCTTTCAACACAAGCCTGTAGTGACTGAATCGTCTGCTGCAACGCTTTTACTTCCTGTCTCAGCCCTTCAACCACTCCCAAAAGTGTTTCCATTTGTTTATTGTCTGCAACACTTTCAGCCACCACTCGCACTTTAGTATCTGCAACAGAGCAGTTACGCTCCAAACTTCGAATTAGTTCTAATTCAGAAGCCAAATTAACAGCCTCTTCTAAGGTGGATGGTTTTGCACTGCGAAGTTGGACACGCAAATCCCCACTCCCCACGTGTTCTATAAAATGGTCACGAGCAAATAGATCACGTGTATTATTATCAGCCGAGGGGTAAGCTTTAGTAATTAAACGACGCAAAGCATTCCCAAACTCCCTTACAGTCTCGCTATGCAATCGCCGACGGGCTAAAAAACTGGCCCGGTTCCAATCATCACTATCACACGGCTCCAAACACCTCCCTAATGATGCTTTTAATACTGCATAACTGCTTCGGGACTCATCGGATAATCCACAATAAATGTCTCAAACTCTACCAGATAACAATAAGGACAGAAACTTTAATTTCAAGCTGTCATCCCAGCCATTCACCTCAGCAGCCATTTCAAATTGTCCTATCCAATCTGACCAATCACGATTGACTCCTGTAAATGTTTCAGGCATAAAAACTGGTCGTGTTGCTGCCATCCTTGAACCTTGCCCCACTGGCACCCTATCACGAGAAGCTGATGGTGTGCTATCCCCTTCCTGGTCCTGCATAAGGGATCCAAACGTCCCACCGCTGCCACCAGTGTAATATTTGTTTTACTAATAGGCTGCTGCCACCACCTTTATTAAGCCAGTGTGGTCTGGCAAAGAAAGACAGCTCACCACCAACTTCAATCAAAACTAGCAGTTTTATTAACAGAGGGGACCAGAAGGACAAGCTCAACTCAACCTAAAAAGCCGTAGAACTACACAGTGTACTACGTGCATTCACTCACATCATGGCATGGCAACAACACCCCAAAGTTACAGTGACACTTCAAATCTTTTAAAAACCTCAAATTCATGCAGGTGCAACAAAATGGGTACACACGGCGGTTCCCTAAACCTTCTCAGTTTAGTCTAACTCACTCTTGCTACCCCCCTCTATAACTTTATTCCCTACTTCAATTTAATAAATATAACAGGTTTTAAAAACATCCAAACAACACATCACTTAGCTCGCCCACGGCGACGTCCCGCTCCTCCCGTTCGGTAGGGGGGGGAGGGAGAGGGGGTTGAGGAAGCCACGCACCGTCCAGTTTAGGGGAATACGAGCAATCGCCACAGTATGTCGTCACTTTAACACTCACGTTGCCGGCTCTTATGATACAATGATATCAGCATTCAGGATATGAACAGTAGCGACGACGGCACTCCTACCCTCCCATCTATATAATCTTTTCCCACACCCACTCTCTGTCTATCTTCATCGCCGGCGGCCCTAACCGACCGCGAACGACACCCCCCTCCCAAACAAAAGGTGAGTACCGCCGTCCTGTTCGCCACACGGTGTCTGGGCTCCCCTACCACTGTCTCTTTGGTTCCCTATATCCCTTCTTCCTCTCCCCGTCTCCCAATCCACCACTCCCGCCCCGGTGTTCCTCATTTCTCAATCAGTCTCATTAATTAATTACCAAGACAATATCCCCAAAGCACAAAACACATTACACTACTTATAGCTGCTCACCTTCTCCACAGGGGTCCCCCTGATCATAAGAGGGTTAAAGTCCTGCTTGGTCTTTCTGTAGTCTATACCGCTGTAGTCTACCGCTGTTTCTGTAGTCTAACACCGCTGACAGGCAGAAACACCAATGAACGGCAGAAACACCACTGAGAGGCGGAAACACCAATGAGCGGCAGAAACACTACTGAGAGGTGGAAACACTGAGTGGCAGAAATACTACTGAGAGGCAGAAACACTGAGCAGCAGAAACACCGCTGACAGGCGGAAACACTGAGCGGCAGAAACACTGAGCGGCGGAAACACCACTGAGCGGCAGAAACAAAGTTAAAATGTATTATAATATTAGCAGATTTCTTGCACCTGAAATTGGTTGTTTGATTTATTTCATTTTATTTTCTAAAGGGGTGATGATTAATATATGAGTATTGTAATATGCTTATACAGTTATGCCTCCAATTCATTATAAAAGTTAAGGTAGATGACACATAAGGCATAATTAATGCAACAAAACCCGTTTATATAAAGGGTTTTAGTAATTAAATATTTCTTCATTTATCTGAGAACAAATGCTGTCTTTAAAGCAGCATTAAAGTTCTGTTTAAAGTGAACAACATTTCTTTAATAAATGTGGGCCTATTTTAACCCCCAGCAGTGTTGACGAGATGCAAACAAACATAAAAGAAAAGGTAACAAGTGGATACACTAAATAAACGTTTAAGCTTTGGTTTTGCCACTGTCTCTGAATAATACTAATTGCCTGTTTGTTCACTTTTGTTAAAGCTGTTGCTTTACTTAATTTATTTACAAATAAAACAATGAATTAATATCTAGAAGTCTGCTTTGAACACATTGACAGTTCAATAAAGATATCGAATCGACCCGGTCTTGTATTAAAGCGCACTCTATCGGGCGAATGTGGAGACTCTTATTTTGAAATCGTTGCTATTCTTCTTCTGTTGTGGGTGCAAAACCTGTACAAGACTTCTCCCAAGACACGAGCAAGGACATGAAGAACACTTTTATGACCTTCTACTGAATTTATATTTGCATCCGTAACTCGCATAAGTGTTCTACCAGACATTTAAGTGTGAGTACACGAATTCTGCGTTAACAGTGATGTTGTAAAGTCACATGCTAAGGAGTCTCATAATGGATTTCCACTGTTCATGTATACCATCAGATCATGTGGAGTCCTGATGAAATAGCCAGTTTGTGTTATAATCACTTTAATAAACTGCCTAAGAGAGGAAAGCCAGAGGCGGGCAGAGAGTGGACTCTACTGGCTGCTTTCATTCTTCTGACTGCCAGCTCAGACCACAAGACAGGTTAGCAAGACTGTTGAACTAATGCTCATCTCATAAACAATGATGGAAAAACTTCAAAACGCCCTTTTAACCATTTAATCTCAGTTCAAAAGCAGGTTGTGTCTTTGGGGACGGGCACCAAATGCATCGGCCAGTCTGCTATGAGTATGGAGGGTAAATGTAAAATTTTTCAACAATTTGTCAAATACTAACCTAACCTACTCTTAATCTCACATATTTTGTATTGTTATGAATTGCAGGTGATATTCTGAATGACAGTCATGCCGAGGTTATTGCTCGAAGGGGGTGTGTCAGGTAATTTAACTCATGATTAACATGAACTAACCATGGGCAATGCATTTGTTACTGATTTTGTTAATCCTTGTTAATTTTAGTTAATAAAAATACAGCTTTTCATTGTTTGTTGATTTTACTTCACAGTGCATTAACTAACATTAACACGATTTTAAGAAAGTATTAGTAAATGAAAAAAGATTAATAAATGCTGTATTAAGTGCAGTTCATTGTTAGATCAAGCTAACTAATATAGTTAACTAAAGTTAACTAATGAACCTTATTGTAAAGGGTTTCCAGACCTTCTTTGCATTTGTGATGAATTCACAAACAAAAACCCAGCTTCTTCTTATATCACAGACCTTCACAGTTATATGCACACTGTAAACATACCTTATGGGCATATTTGATGGATTTATGCGTTTACGTTTCTATATTTGCACATGGTTTTGCATTCGTCAAGCGGATGTTGTGTCCTGTACTGTAACCTGTGTTCTAGATGACTGAAATGCATGTGTGTTGTTGTAATGGAAGCCCTTTAGAATAGCTATGTCCGAATAATATAGACCAAATTTTAATTTTTACTTGTTTTATTTTTTTTTTTTACTTTATGCAATACTTGATGTTTTTACAGTGCAACAAATCAGTCTTAACCAAACCAATATTGTTTTCCCTGAACATCTTAACATTCCTAAAACAAGAAAACTATTAAAAACAATCCCTAACCTTATAATTAATAAGATATGAAGAGGATTCTGAGGATTTTATTTTTATTGCTCCAATAATCAATATGTTGATGGAAGATACATATTTTTGAAATATATTGTCACGTAACCACGCAACGGAAACAGAAGTTCCAATAAGTTTAATAGGGGAATCCGTACTCATAAAACAGTTCAGGCAGAGGTCAAAATCCAAAAGGAAATCCAAGATAGAAACAAAACAAAGACCAGGCAAATGACTTAGCAAAACTCACAAAGTGGTGTGACATATAACAAGGACTCCGTAACAAACACTAAACAGACAGGGTATTATAAACACAGAACATGACAATCATGATGGGGAATAGCTAAATGCAATGAACAGTGATGAGCGCAGACAAGGATTGTGGGAAATGTAGTTCCTAAATTGAATGTGGACACCTATCTAGTGGTGCGATGTTTTCTGGTGTCCACATCTAGTGGACACCAGAAAACATACACGCGACACTGTGACATACAGAAAAATTGAGTACAAGAAATACAGTTTTTCAAAAAATAATGTGCTTTTTGGTCACACTGTTGGGACTAGTAATAAAGTAATAACAGTAAATGAATCTGTGTACTAGTGTTTGCTCGGCCGCATTGATGTTTCTGTCCTCAGGTATCTGACGGAGCAGCTGCACAGGGCTGTGAGTGGCCAGAGCTCTGATGTCTTCTGTCCAGGAGCTGGACAGGGAAAATGGACAGTCAAACCAGGAGTTTCTTTCCTTTTCTTCACCAGTCAAACACCCTGTGAGTCCAGCTTTATGTCTTACATGTAAATATCTGTTTAGTTAAAAAGGGTCTCTGCTGTGCACTACCAGTTAAATATTTGTATACTGTATTGTATTCTTATAACTATATTTTCTATGTTTTAGAAAAATAGTCATTAAATATTTCAACCAAAAAGTAAAAATATAGCTGCAAGCAGCAATACAGGGGCCAAGCCCAGCAAGGCACAGCAAGCAGACCAAGTGCGGCACAGAGCCAGCACATCAAGTACAGCAGCGCAGCAAGCATTTAAGCACCAAGAGCAGTGCGGAGCCTGAAGAACAAAACATCAGAAATTTAACGTACATGTAAATGTTCTTCAAGCACATCAAGTACATCAAGTGATTTAAGCACAGCAGAGCAGCAAGCATTTAAGCACCAATAGCAGTGCAGAGCCGGAAGAACAAAAACAGCACAAATTGAATACACATGTAAATGAAGCACGGTGAGCATTTTAGCACCAAGAGCATTGCAGAGCAGGAAGGAATTGAAATGAAAACTTATCACACAATTATAAAGTTGCCCCACGTGGGACTCGAACCCACAACCAGAGTGGTTCAGTATTTGAGATACATGGTTTAACATATTGCGCTACTCAGAGGTTGTGAATTTCAAAGCAGCAGCAGAATCCATAGATACCACATTTATGATTTTCTGAGAAACTGTTCAAAAGTTATTGGCAAAAATAGCAATTTTGCATATCTCATGACCCCTAGGTGGCGCTGTTCCCAACTTTGGCATGGAACCTCAGAGCATGCTTCCGATGAAGCGTACCAATTTTCGTTTCGATTGATCAAACTTTGGCCGAGATACAGCCTCTTAGCCAATTTTGGGTGGACCTCGTTAAGTTTGCGACACCATAACTTTTGAACAAAGATGAACAAAAAAAATCGGGGACAGTACTTTTATGCGGCTCAGTCCGAAGATCATTTGAGTGCATGTTTGGAGAAAATTGGACAAAATTTGAAGGAGGAGTAGCGAGTAAAACCGAGTACTGTACATTTTAACATGGCCACTACTGTAATGGGCTGGGTCTTAATGTACGGTATTGGTTGTGATCAGCATGATGAGTGGAACCAGGTGTACTAAGTTTCATGTCTCCAGATTAAAGGGTTCAAAAGTTAGAACCATTTCAATGTTGAATTTTTGAACTGGTGTTGGCTCTATAGAGTTGGTCTTAAAGGGTCAACAATTGGTCCAATTACTATTCATTAGCATCACTACAAGTGTGCCAAATTTCATCATTTTCCTATGTACGGTTCATAGGGCTATCACAATACTAAATCTCAAAGGGCCCTTTTCATTTTAAGTAAAATAAAAGATAGAAAAGAAAAAAAATGAATATGCTGGACAAAAGCATCTCTTTCCACAATTGGATCAATATGGTAAGGAGAGGGCATGCTGTTGTCAAGGTTTCTGCTGTCTCAGTGGTTTGGGCACAGCCAGACTTTTGTGAAGGTTAGGGATTGTAACTGTCTGTTTATGTCAGTCACTCCACTCAAAGGTCACAGTGAGTCTGTATTTTATATTAATTAGCCACCCAAATGTCTGTTGTGTTTGCACACTGCACCTATCTCCATCTCAGAGACTATCTAAAATGAAGAGCTGAACGGTAATGAAATGCTCTCTCACATCTTTTCATATATATGTTCTTAAGCTTTTTTATGAAGTGTTTTAAATTCCTTAATCTGAATTTTGAAAATAATCAAATAAATAAAGCACTGCAAACTAAATGCGTGAAACTGTACTCTGACTACTTTTGTTTGCATAGTTCTCAAAACCAATGCAATACCAAACAGGAAGCTGCACTTTTCTGCACTTATTTGAATATAGCAAATTTCATCTGTTTTTTTATGTGTAAATATAGCTTGAAATTAGTAAAGGAGTTGAGGCAGATTAAAGTCTTTCCCTTAGTTTTTCTGTTAATTCTGACATTCCCAGTGGAGCAAACACCATAGTCAGAGTGATTAAGTGTGGCTGTGGAGGCCAGCTCCATCTCTTCCTTTTGCTGGGTCCTAATTTCATGAGAAGTTGAAAGTATCTATTTGCGTTATTTGCTTTTTTATGTCGAAAACATCAAAGACAATGTCTCATTTTCACCTATCATCAATGACAGTTACTGCACCTTGGGAGGTGAGGGAATAGCTTGGTTATTTATTTATTTATTTGCACTCCTTTCTGAACATAAATTACACCACACTCTTCCCCACCTGAACAGAAATTGAGCATAGTCTCTTTTACACGCCTGGTGTGGCTGCAGCAGGTTTGGGTAAATAAAGGTCGGTCTCAAATAGAGGCTGGGTCTGTTTTTTAATTTCGGATTGTATTTAATCTTCTAAAACCTGTGAGATTGTCTGCTTTTTGGCGGCTGCCAAAGCAAATTGTGTCCCGCCAAACTAAAGCCTTTTTTGATCAGTGAGTGATGTAGAATGACTGCGCTTGACAGGGCGCAACCCACGTAGAAGGTGACGTTCCCGCAACCATGGGTAACGTTTCCTAAAAGTTCTCTAACAGTGACGAACATTCCGAACCTTTACAGAACATTAGGGACGTTCCTGAAACGTCCTCTTTTGGTAATGAAAGTGCTGCAGTTCTACGCTCCTTAAATGACTTTAGGGGGACCTTGCTGTAATGGTAATCTTATGGTCCCATAACAACGTTACAAAGAGGATGAAATCAGAACGTTCTCATATGGGTCTAAGTTGGTCATACAATGACGTTCGTTATGTGACTTTAGGGGAACATTCCATATTGGTTATTTTATGGTCACTTAACAACATTACAAAGGAGACATAATAAGGACGTTCCTATATGGTTCTCTGTTGACCATATGAGAACGTTTTGTGACTAACTTAATGAGAACATCAACTCATCAAGAATCAACTTCTGTCACGTTTATCTGGTTTGTCTGCAGGCTGGACTCTTCTCGGACGGACACTTGATGGCGGTCTTTTTCCTGTTTTCTTCACCGACAGCGAGCCAGCAGTAAGCTGCAATGAGTATAGTTCTGCTAATGAGATTATCATATAAAGTTATTTTATTGAACCATTCTCGTGTAGATGGTCAGGCTATATTGGCTTTTTTTAGATAAACAAGCTAACGTAAGCGCTAGGCCTATTCCAATTAGCTTATTTTAACTCTTGTTTACATAGCCTGCAGTCCGTTAGTTCGTTGAGGGAACATTGCCAAGTGACGTTTCTGACACCAGCGGGACATTCTCAGAATGTTTTGAAAACGTTGGATTTCTGAATTAAATATGGTCTTTTAAACAGTCCCAGAATATCCTGAAAATCCCCTGAAGGTCCTCCAAATAACGTTCCCCAACCCTTTGAAGAACTCCACATCGTGACTGTCTGGGAATGTTGTGGGAATTTTACCAAGCAACGTTCCTGACACCAGCGGGACGTTCATTCTCAGAATGGATTTTGGAATTAAAGGGGGGGGGGGGGGGTTGACTGCTTTTTTTTTTTGCATGATTGTGTTTTTGGGGTGCAAAAAAACATGTATTTTTGGTTTTTATTTTTTAAAAAG
>JAOTRC010000001.1:585584-596249 GCA_027497675.1 Cyprinella lutrensis | reverse complement strand
CTGTACTCTCTCTTACACTGTACAAACCTCTACCCCTCCCACCAAATGGAGTGAATATATCAGAAGTGTCTCGACCTGTACTCTCTCTTACACTGTACAAACCTCTACCCCTCCCACCAAATGGAGTGAATATATCAGAAGTGTCTCGACCTCTTCCGGCCATTCTGAATGATGCGACAGAATTTAAACTCAACTAAATTCACACAAATTTTTGAAATGTGTAAATATGGAGTGGTTACAGAAATACAAAACACTCAATGAAAATATAAAGCTTAAGAACTCAGTCTCTATTGGAACGTGAATATGAGTGTCAATGTCCAATATGTGCAAATGTCTGGTATGCGCACGCGTGTAAAGTGTACGACACAGTCTGGAATTAAGAGGAACTTCACGTTGGACAGGTGAGTGTGTGTGTGAATGTCCGAATAACGTCACTTGAATATCTGCTGCGTAGATCCTCTGGCCACGCGGAACAGCACGTACACGTCACAGCACACTGCTTGACCCCGGCGATCGGCTGCAGCTGACCAAGTGGATCCGGGTCACGGCACCAGTTTTATGTAGCAGACTTCAAATGGTCACCTCCGGAAACCACGGAAACACGACCACACATTGAATGGGATGGACACGTGCACTTTATTCACCTTTAACAGAGTAGTGAGTCAGTAATTAGTACACAGACATCAGAAGGCCTACTCTCTTATCCTCTGCTTCTCCGAGCGCACGCGCTAGGCATCTGCGCGCGAATGCTTAAAGGAAAAGCAATATATATCACTCACATTCAATGTGTAAATATACATGCTAATTTACCCCACAACAAGATGTACAGAAACAAAACATAAACAGAACATATTTGGGAAAAAATAACATACTAATATGCTGTATATTCCAAGAATATACTTATAAATGTACTGTAAACTCTTAAATGAATCAGATTTATATTGTTGAACTACTGTGTGCATAATAAAGTTTTTCCACAACCACCGTCTCATTGAATGGAAATACACTTCAAGGCAATTAGTATGACGACAGCCTTTAACACTCTAATATACACAATTATTAAATTAAATTCACAAATCACATAATAAACAGTCAGATTAATAATCACAAATTGAAATAACATACCTTTAACAGAGTAGTGAGTCAGTAATTAGTACACAGACATCAGAAGGCCTACTCTCTTATCCTGCATTGAAAGATGCACGTGAAGAAAATGAAGCTCTTATTTTAACACGGTAGAAAAACCACTTCAAAGTGAAAATCAGCTCATCAGACTGATACACAATATGATATAAACTCTTATCAACCTTTTTACATCATAAATATTGAGATTACATTACAAGAAAGCAGTAAATGCAAGATAGATATGAGAGAGAAAAACTACCTCTGCTTCTCCGAGCGCACGCGCTAGGCATCTGCGCGCGAATGCTTAAAGGAAAAGCAATATAACTTCCCTCTGTGTCTCACTAATTAAGGTCCCCACTACAACAATTGATAGGAACTCCAGACCGGAACCATTGTAATACATTTGAACAAGTTTTGCTGAAGTTAACAGTTCAAACAGCATTTCTCTTTGCACATGAAACAAAATATATGAAAATAAACTCAAATGACTAAATCGACCTGCTACATACTCCCCCCTTAACTTCACAAAACTTGAGCTTACCCTTCCAACTGAATAAGGGAGAAGATAAGGCAATTAGTTCGTCACTGAGAAAAACACTCTGTCATACAACATACATGTTACCTGACATTCACAGGAAAGAGAATAAAAGAAAGTTGATCAGGCTCTCAAATACTCTCTTGCTTAAGAGGTGCCTTATACACCACTCAATATGACTTAAATTACTTTTTTCCATTGCCCCACATTTTCTTATAGCTAGGCCCATATAGCTTTAAATCCATTTAATATACAAGGGACTCTTTGACTGCGTTGTGACTTGTTCTCTGAGTCATATTTTGTATCAGTCTGTTCACAGGTCTAACTAGTCTTCCAACCCGTGTTCGGACCTGGGTCACTATTTCAGACACATTTGGGGGTGCGCTGGAAATGGACAGCGTGCTGGTGGATCTCAACTGATCTTTATCACTGGGCATTGTATCAGCCGTACACACTCTGTCCTGAGAGTCTTTTGGCCTTGATGGGCTGACTCTTGAGTCGGACTGAAGGCAATTCATTCCAGACCCTGTATCCAGGTCGTCAGACTTACTCTCAGGCTTTCCAGGATCAGTTACATTCTCCTGTTCTCCTGCATCTAATGGCGCATCCACTGAATCATCTGTGTCAGGTAATGAAGCCACCCACTCAGCAGTACGCTCTGTTTCAGGAAGGTCGCTGCCCAGTGCAGAATTCTGTGTCAGAGCCTCATCTGACTGCTCCTGGCTGGTTAGTGAGTTGTCCTGGAAAGACTCATCTTCATTTTCTCCTTCCTCAGAAAGGGGCAGAAAGTTGGCTTGCAAGATAAGGTTTCGGTGTACTACCTTCTCTCGACCCGTACTGATATTCTTAACACGATACGTGTGGCATCTGGGGTCTTTAGAAACCACTACATAGGGCACAGATTCCCACTTATCAGCCAGTTTTCTCCGTCCTCTTTCACCCTTGTTGGCTAAAAGCACTCTGTCTCCTTCCTCGATGTCGCATCCCTTTACCCTCCTATTGTAGAATTCAGTTTGTCGTTGCTGACTTGCAATAGCATTAGCCTGAGCAAGGTTAAGAGCCTCCTTGAGATCATCTCTCATTTTCGCAACATAGCTTCCATAGTCTGTGATGTTGTCATCTCTTCCAACACTATGGAACATAACATCAATTGGCAGGCGAGGGATCCTTCCATACATTAGATAGAATGGTGCGTAACCTGTTGATTCATGAGCAGTGCAGTTATAACTGAACGTCAGCGTTTGTAACATCTGTGGCCAATTTAGCTTAACTCTTGGGGGCAAGGCTCGTATCATACTGCCTAGAGTGCGGTTAAACCTCTCAGTGTGACCATTCCCCATTGGATGATAAGCCGTTGTCCTTGATTTCTTGACACCTGCAATCTGCATCAACTCCTGGATCAATTCACTCTCGAAGTTTGCACCCTGATCTGAATGGATCCTCTCGGGGAATCCATAGATGCAGAAATATCTGTCCCACAGTTGGCGAGCTACTTGCTTGGCTGATTGGTTCCTGCATGCAAAGGCGTGTGCCATCTTGGTGAAATGGTCTGTAATCACCAATACATCGACATTTCCACCTCTGCAATCCTCTGCAGACCAAAAGTCTAAACACACCAGCTCTAGAGGCCTGGTAGTTTTAACACTCTCAAGTGGGGCTCTTGCTTCTGGCTCAGGTGTCTTGCTCACCACGCAGCGCTTGCAGCATCTGACATAATCTCTGACATCTCGCTCCATGCCCACCCAAAAGAATCTTTCTCTAGCCAGATGAAGTGTTCTGGCCTGGCCCTGGTGACCAGCATCGTCATGTACTCCCTGCAGGACCTGTTTGGTAAGTGAAGCTGGGACGACGTACTGCCAACGTTTCCTTCTTGTCAGCTGATCTTTGCACACACGGTACAAAACCCCATCCAACAATTTCAATCTCTCCCACTGTTTAAGAATCTTCAGGATCTTTAGCGAATCTTTTGTCCTCTCACGTCTTGATGGCCTCCTGCCACGGGAGACATAAGAAAGAACTCGAGCCAAAACAGGATCTTCTGACTGTTTATCCTGAAGCTCTTCCAGTGTAAATACTGGCAGCGCACTTTGACCAGCTGGAACCAAATTGTGCACATCCTGAGTCAGCCAATAATACACTTCTCCCTTTGGTCCTGCATTCCACTCTACCTGGTTCATCAGTATGGCCGACACTTCATCTGCGGAGCATGAGAAACCATTTTGCCCCTGGTCAGAGGATGGAGGTTCAACAGACTGACACTTAGCACTGATTCTGAAAGCATGCTGTACTACATCTTCTTTAAAGTGATTGGCCTCCTCTAACAATCTTGCGTAAGGTTCCGTTACCAATCTCTGACTTGCACGTTCTTGGACAAAAGGTTGTCGACTCATGGCATCTGCCACCACGTTCTTCTTCCCAGGGATGTACTGGATACTAAAGTTGTATGGTGCCAACTTGGCGACCCACCTCTGCTCACATGCATCGAGTTTTGGCTTCGTTAAGATGTAAGTTAACGGATTGTTATCTGTCCAGACGGCGAAGGAATGGCCCTTCAGCCAGTGGCTGAATTTGTCACAGACAGACCACTTTAAAGCCAAAAACTCCAGACGGTGAGCAGGGTAATTGCTTTGGGCACGTGAGAGGGCTTTACTAGCGAAAGCGACAGGACGTGCTCTAGTTTCACCTTCTGGGACTTGAGAAAGTACAGCGCCCAATCCATCCAAAGAGGCGTCTGTTGACAGGATGAAGGGACGGTTGAAGTCCGGGTGCGCAAGAACCACAGACTCCAAAAGGGCTGACTTTAGCTGATTGAAGGAGTCACGCTGTTCCGTCTTCCAATCGCTCGGGTTCAGCTTCCTGAAGGCAGATGACTTTGTTCTATTGTTCTTTTGTCCCCTCGGTGCAGCAGTCAGTGCGAACAAGGGTTTAGCTATACTAGAGCAGTTCTGTATGAATCGCTGGTAAAACATGACCATACCAAGGAACGACTTTATCTTCTTTTGAGACGGCGTAACCCCATCTTCCATCATAAGGTCAGTTTCGGTTACTGCTGTAATGGCTTGAACTTTGTCGGGGTCGGCCGATACCCCTCTCTCGTCAATCACATGGCCCAGGAACCGTACACTCCGACGTAACAGATGGCATTTCTTTGGGGCAAGTTTCAGGCCATGGGTTCTCAGGCGGCTAAACACCAGCTCAAGCCTCTCCATCATCACACTCTCATTTGGTGCAAATACTAAAAGATCGTCTAGATAACAGAGTATGGTAAGAAAGTTCTGGTCTCCAAATATGCCCATCATGAGACGCATAAAGCTTGCAGGACTGTTGCACAAACCTTGAGGGAGCCGGTTGAACTCGTAGAGTCCCATAGGTGTTGTGAACGCAGTGAATGTTTTGTCTTCCTCCGCCATCTCTATATTGTAGAATCCTGAGGTAAGATCCATAGCACTGAATATCGCATTGCCGCCAAGCGCAGCTAGACAATCTGCCTGGTGTGGCAAAGGATGGGCATCTTTAGTGGTGCGGGCATTCAGCCATCGGTAGTCGACACAAATGCGTAAATCTCCGCTTTTCTTCCAGACAAGCACCAACGGGGAGGCCCACTCACTAGAGGATTTACGGATGATCTCAAGCTCCTCCATTTCAGAAAGAACACGTCTGAGCTTGTGGTAATGTGCTGGGGGCACCCGTCGGAAAGGCAGTCTAAAGGGGCGACTATCTGCAAGATGTATTCGGTGAGAGAAACCCTTCGCTTTGCCGCAGTCTAGTTTATTCTTTGAGAACACATCCTCATATTTGCATATCAGCTGCACAAGTTGTTCCTTCCAATGTGGTGACACTTCACAAGACTCAACATCAAGGTCACTAAGACCGATTTTGCTCAATCTGTCACAGAAACTAGAATCAGTGATCCTACTGTCCCCGACTGAAACACCTGTGGTTTGATTCATGACTTTCAGCTCATGATCGGCTGGATGCTCAGGACCGGTGTCCAAGTCCTCCAATGCTACACAAGGGAATACATCAGCCAACTTGGTGTTCCTCCGCAACGTTATGGGCTTGTCTGTAGCATTCAGCACCTTGACTGGTACCCATCCGTCATCACTCATGGATGCTACCACCCGCCCAATGACAATTTTCTTATGTGGCTGTGACTTTGCAGGTTCAACAAGGACAGCACTTCCCTCAGAAACAGGTGCAGTAGCAGGTAGTCGTCCCCAGACGAGGTGTTCTTGCTGAGGACACAGCACTACGGATTGGGTGAGTTTAGCCGTTCCTATCTTGCTGGGCATTTCAGTGCCTTTCCACCTGTGGAGGCCGGACAACATGTCCAAGAACTGCATAATCTCTTCATTTCCTGAACTCTCAGGCCGATTTAGGACCCGCCAGTACCCGTGTGTACTCTTCATCTGGCTGATGATATACTTGATAACATTAGTGCCCAGGATCATTTCGTCTCGCTGACCAGGAACGACAAGAGTGGGAACACTAACTGCGTGTCCATACACTTCCATTTCCAGCTGGTAAATACTCTCAGGCTGAATACTGACACCACCGCAACCAACAAGGACGATGTTGGGGGGCATTTCACTGGGTGTAAGTACGAATCCTGCATTCTTTAACTTGTGTTCGGCCTCCACATTCATGGTACAGGCCATGGACCCACTGTCGAGCAGAGCACGTAATGTAACTTGGGCTGCTGAAACAACAACATCCGTGTAAAACAGGCTGTCAGCTCTTTCCAACATCACATTTTGATATAGAACACTTTTATCAGGAATTGCTTTGCAGCTTTCTTCATACATCAAAATATCATCTTTACTGCAGAGGGTTTCGCTTTTCCCGCTCACATAGTCCCCTCCCCCATGCGAGCAGACTAGTTTCCCTGAGCGTGAAACACCATGTTCGGCTGGGCAGCTGGTTCCATAACGTTAGGACAGTCTTTACGTTGGTGTCCAACCCTCATGCAGACAAGGCACCGTTTCTCTCGCATGCAGTGTGAGCGAGTGGAGTGTGTGGTGTCGCCACAGACACGACAAGATAGAATGCGAGCTCCATGTGTTTGGAAGGGCCTTGAGGGACCATGTGCCGGCTGACTAGTCCGTTCAAGCACTCTCTCTAACATGCTGAGGACACGTTCTAATGCATCAGGATTGGCTGCATCACCTGTCTTAGGAGGGCTACTTGGAATGCATGCTGCGGCATTGATGGTGGTGGTTTCCCTTTCTACGACTTCAGTGTTGGGGATTGCGGTAGCCGATGATACTTGCAAGGTGCGGGGCATAACTGCTCTGGGGATTCTACAAGACTGACTTTCCCTCTGATGTTCATCAATAGCCTCCTGTATCTCTTCGACTGACCATTTGCTCATTGGTCTGCATTTAAACACACTGGACAGTTCGGGGTCAGGGCAGTTTCGTATGAACATCATAGCCACTTCTGCACTCATGTTCTCCACGTTACCACCACTGCGTTCTAAGTGACCATTGGCTCGTTCAGCTGCGGAGTTCAATCTCACCCAATAGTCTACGGGGCTTTCCTTAGCTTTAGGCTGTGTTGCATAGAAAAGTGACACAGGGTGATCACTAAAGTAGTGCCTCAACATGTCATAAATCCAACAAGTCCTCCAATTTATACGACCATAATGGTCGTTTGCGCCTTTCCTCAAATACGACCAATTGCGCCGTTTCCTGAAATAGTGCCCCTAAAGGCGGCGGGAGATATGCCACACAGAGTCGCCTCGATGCATTGTGGGGTTTCTACTTGATGCGGGAGATAATTGATGCTAATCAAGGTAAGTTGGGCTATTTTATCAGCGAACTTTGATAGCTAATATAATTTTAGAACAAAATAATATGCGAGGCACTTTGTGCTGTTTCATCTTGCTTTGTGGTGAGTAATGTTAACGTTAGTTGGAACTTGTTACAGGTTTTTACTTGGGAATAACGTATGAAAAAAAACAATATGAAACATCCGAAAGTAGCAGCTAATTGGAAAAGTTAGACATCATACGTGACATTAATATTGGCTTTTATCGATATATATCTTAACAACATTCGAAATCGATCGTTTACTGTTACTGGACAAATATTATGTCATCTATTCAATAATTTAGGCCTATTGAATGTACGTCGCGTTTCAAACTAAGTTATAAGGGACGAGATTTTTCTCATAAACATGTTTAAATCATTTGAGCACGTCACATCAGCATTTTAAAGTTAATATTTAGTGTGAAATTATTCGGAAATTTAAACGTTGTGTGTAAGGGACTGTGTAAAAAGTCTACATATTTTGTTAAAACGTTCATAAGTTTCCATATTTTGTTAATCAGACTCGATTACCCAAATACTATTTTTAAAGTAATTAAAATTGTGAATTACGTTCCAGTTCATTATTAATTGACGTACGATTAATATTTTAGATTATATATTTCCAGAAATATCCAATTGTGGAAATTAATAATTAAATACTGAAATATAGCCTAATCATAATAATAAATAATATTATTATTATTAATGCATATTCACATTTTTAATAAAATTGTTGTAATGGTTATTTAAATTGAAAGTATTCTTTTTATATAAAATAATGTAATTATGTATAATAATATTATGGAATTGACCATAATATTTATATATGGAAAAAACTTTTAACACTTCTTCAGAATTAGCAGGATAATAATAAAAAGTGAACAAAAATAATATGACCAATATATTCATGGTACTATATAGTACGTTGTGCTATTTTTCTCTGTTTTCTTCATAGTGTAAAGCCAGGAACATAATAAACAAGGCTAGAGGACAGGCAACAATTGGTGATTAACAAAAGGAGTCCGATGTTGATTTCTCACTTTTCACTTAAGCATGATCATATTATATTTACCAACACAGTGCCTCAGTGAAAGGGAATATTAAACTGAGGGCAGGGCGCTCCCCTCATCTCCATTTCGGTTTGGAACACCATTCCAGACTGGAAGTAACTTTTTGGATTTTGATTAAAGAACACCACGGCAAACATTTTTTTCTGTGCATTAACTTGCATGGATTAATTGTTCAGCACAAGTTAAAAAATATGCACCACTAACAAAGTAAATAGGATCAATTTTGATTTCATGTCGACTTTAAATTTAACTTTAAAACAATTTTCAAAACCAGGTTCTGAAAAGCATTATACTGTTGCAGTTTTCTTTAAATGTTTTAAAGTTAGGTCACTGTGGTGACAATATTTTCTGAGACTGAATTTTGTCAACATAGTATAAATATTATATATATATATTATCCCCCCCATAACACATATCATTTTTGTTTGTTTTTTACAGATGCCTACTCTAAAGGACTGCAACACATGTGGTACAAAAGTTGGAGTTGCTAGCAAAAAATGTCAACACTGCAATGCCAAGCAGCCATACAAGGACAATCTTGAAAAAAGAAAAGAAAAGATTTCCCTTGAATGGAGGAACCGCCAAAAGAAACACAGCAGTGTAAACAAAGTTTATGATGCAACTAATCTACTGGTAGGTTTATCTTTCAGATGTTAGTCCTAAAATAGTAAGTTACACATGCATTTGTTATATTTATCTCTCTCTCTCTCTCTCTCTCTCTCTCTCTCTCTCTCTCTCTCTCTCTGTGTGTGTGTGCGAACTTGTATTTATTTATAATATTCTCAGTTTTATGATTGTCTCAATTTCATTCCAGCTCCACAAGTGGAACCTATTAGAGAGGTTCCCAATCCTTCTCCTTGCCAGGAGAACCTCAAATGGTTTTTCTGCTGAGTGCTTCTGTCCATGGAATATGGATACAGAAGATACTCAGGATGCTTTTCTTACAATAAAGAGGTTGTATGAAAGTCTTCTTAATGGTAATAAACACAAATGTGCAACGCATGCTAAATTTTCACATATTGTATTGTTTTTTTAGTGCATCCTCAATTAATTTGAGAATAAATTTGAAAAGACAGTAGTAAAAGGTTTTATAAACAGTATATACATTTTACAAAATCTGGCCAAGCAGACTTTATTTTTTCTCACCTTAGGTTTTAAAAAATGTATATAAAAATAATATTCCCAACCTTTTTACATAGGGGAAATTACATAAGAAAACTTGAGCGGGGTGTTATTTGATAATGATAACGCTGATATTACAATAATAAATACAACTCATACGTGAAATTTAACGTAATAATAATAAAATAAATAAATCTACAACACCATAATAAAACTTTATTTGTTTTTGGTGAATATTATTGAATTATTATTATTATTCTCATGTCCACATCACAGTTTCTTTTTTCCAACAGTGGCTATTGCAGATAAAGAAGCGAGCAGCACAGGGGAGAGTTCTGCCATAAACAGCTCACAGACAGAGACTCCACCAGCAGACCCAGCATCAGAGTCCGTACCTCTGCTCACCTGTAATGGTAAAATGTCTCAATAGAACTGACATGTTATTGTATAGTAAACAGTTTTGTGGTTTTGTGGTCTTATCAACTGTCACGCACCAAATAATTGTATCTTTCCAAATTCAGACCCTAGGAGTTACACTCATTACACCTATTTCACAAAATACAACAAATATATGTTGTTTAATTCTACAATTTCTGTAAATGGACTTGGTGGTGTATACTTTCTGGACATGGTAGCCAATCAATTTCACACCATGCATGTCTCTGTGTGGCTGGAATACACTACATGACTTTTGCCCATATTTTTGCCTTGATTCAGAAATCGATTCTAGTTGCCGAAAGTCAGAGCCAGCCTACACATTATAGGCAGTAAGACTTCACTGAAAATCGAGTATTGTATGATAGCCACAGACTTATATTTATTTATTTTTTAGCTTCATTCTATGATTCCATCAAGGTAAAGGATATCAAACATGTTTTATAACTTAAGACCATTTTTATAACACTTTCCCCCTGTTTCACAGACAAGGCTTAAAGGGTTAGTTCACCCAAAAATGAAAATTCTGTCAGTATTTACTCACCCTCATGTTGTTCCAAACCTCTAT
>JAOTRC010000001.1:349078-361951 GCA_027497675.1 Cyprinella lutrensis | reverse complement strand
ATCCAATCAAATTTTAACTATCTTAAGCTCTCTGCCTGCAAAGGTCACTCCCCACGGCTGCTGGTGAATAGCGATGAAGTGGAGGTGGATCTCGGCATGCGGCTCGTTCCGGCCACACACACGTACTGGTTTCCACACAGGCTGATAGCTGGCCAGTGCCTTACACTGATCTCTTATCAGTGGGGTGGCATGAGATTTCTACACTGCTGATGTTCGGAGACCTCTGGCTCAGCGGCATCGGGTTATTCGGCAAGTCTCTTACCTATATCTCTACATCTGAGCCATGCTTTTATCCTCTGGCCTCTCTGTGATGTGCTTGGATCTGATAGATGCAGAGGGAGAGTGAATGGAGATTCCCCTTATACCATGCTCAGCTAATGTGCTTCAGCCTCCACAGCTCTTACGAAGCAGTAATGAGCCTCTCCTCATCTATTCCTTCACTGCCACCCTCTTCTTGCACACATTTCTTGCTTTATGTTCACTCAAATTCTCAGTCCCCCGCTTCTACCTTTCAGCGTGACATTGATTCTAATAGGGCTGAACATGTCGTCATCACACAGAGAAAATGATTGTATTAAACAGACTTTCAGGTTAATGAGAGAGAAGGATTGAGAGAAGACTAGATGCGTTTAAAGGGTTCAACAATAAGGATGACCAGCATTTGATCAGCGAGTTAAAGGGCCCTATTTTAACGATGGCATAAATGCTACGTGGGATGTCCAGATCTCAGCTCTGGAAGGGTCTAGAGCCTCCATTTTTGCACTAAGGTCTAAAGGGACTTTCACACAGGACGCGGTATGCGCTGCGCTGGCCACATGGTTGAGCGTTGCCCTTCAGATACAACGTGATTTGCGCTGTGCTATGCCATATGATATTATATATACATGTATGTATACGTGTGTGTGCGTGTACACATATAACATCGAAATCAACACACAAATCATGAGCTCAGTTCTTTTTTAGAATACAACATTTATTCAAACATTAAATATGACAACAAAGGAAATTATACATGTATTAAAACACACCTGACAAGCCAACTTGAATGGAGATATGTCTCCATGACACAGATTTTCTGACGATGTCAAAATTGTATCGAAAAGCTCAAGAAATTCCGACAGTACTAGCCGTTCATCCATTTTGATTTCCGTGTTTGTTTCTATTGGTCGCGCTGACAATCGTCACTGAGCGCAGCGGCAAAAGTTAAACTATTTTGAACATTGACCGCGGCGTGCGCGCGAGCAAGTCAATGGCGCGCACCGCTGCGCTTGCGCTTTGGTTGACGCTGCAACAAATCGTCTTTGCGTGGCGCAAGCCATTGAAATGAATGGGGTTCATAGCGCAGCGCATACCGCGTCTTGTGTGAAAGGCCCATTAGTCAGATTTGCTAATCTCAGTCTGAAGAGTTGTGAAATCTTTCATCTGACTCCATTTTCTAGTTTTCTGCCAGCACAACCAGGCTGTAGGTTCCTTTCACCCTTCGCCAGCAGATACTGCAGGCGACACATGAACAGAATGAGTGGAGCATGACCGATCCATTATGAAGGAGTTACGTAAGAGAGGGTTCCATTTCTTTCTCCTCTCTCTTATCATTTCTTCTATTCCTCACATTGTATTCCAATTAAGTCTCTTATACTCTTTAAAAAAAACACCACAGTCTTCTCTCTTTTGTTTTGCTCTTTGCTTTTCATCATCTAATTTTTTCCTCCTTTTTTATTCCATCCTCACTATTCTCTGCCCAAGTTTCTTCCGCTGGCAGTGTTCCATGTTCACCCACACACACATACACAGACACAAATTCACTCACACTGATCTTTTCCGGAGTGGAATTCTGTAACTCCACGCTGGGTGTTTGGCAGTGTCCAAACCACATTGGGATGAGAGAAAAACAGCCCCTGCAGGGTTTGGCTGAGATGACAGACTATTTTAGTAGCAGCCTGTGCCAAAGAGCACCTTCTGATTCATGAAAATAGGAAAATCTGCTAGTGAAAGATTATCATTAGGATGGTGGTGTGTTGTGCGCTATCTAGACAATGCGTGAATGAGAGGGTGCGCCATGTCTGTGCAAATATGATATAGTATGTTTGTATGTGTGTTTTAAATAGGATAAGACAAAGAAAATGTGAAAATGTTTATGTAAGGGAAAGATAGAGTGGTGGGGTGTAGCTTTTGGCACTTGTGGGAGGATATGATTGAGGTTTACTGCTGGACAGACGCTTTTCTGACATTTCGCAACACTAGCATACAATACTGGATCAAACCATAGTGTGCGAGTCAAGCAAGTATTGCATTTCATGAGCAAAACTGGATAAAGAGTTGGCAGAGTCTGTAGGCTGGATAAGATATGGAAAACAATGAGACGACAACAACACTATGATACACATTGATTTTGTTGAAGGGTGACGCATCAGGCTGGAACCCTGTGCTCGGATGAACATACTGTTCAAATCATGATCCAATTTTTTCAGGAACTGAATGCTTTCCAAACACGACACTGCCTAAAACGCACACAATATCATCTGTAGCCAACGCATGCTGACGGTGCTGTAGGTGGGTTACTTAATGGATGATTGGTGTTGGGTGTGGGTGACTAAGGGAGTCGTGAGAGAACATAGCCCACAGACAAGGCCCTGGTGTTGGGTACGACGGGACAGCTTGTAGGGGGTGTAGCAGGTGGTGCCGGATCTGCTTCTGTGGTCAAATACCACTCACATAGTGCCACTCATTCAGTACATCATCAAACGCATACAAACAAATGACTGTGTCTGTAGTTATTCATGCATGAATCAGACTGGAATCAGTTGTTTTGGGTTTTTTTGGTCATTGGTATAAACTAGCGATTTCTTTTTACTTAGTAAATGCCCCCCCAGTACTAGCATTATACGCTAAACAGTTTTTAGAGGTAAAACTCTTTACATTCGATTATAATAAAAACAAATCTCAGAGAACGGTCGACTTGGTACAGATGTTTTATTAGACCAAAGGTTCATTTTGCGCTGGAGTTCTCCTTTAACCCCTAGTTGCTCCAGAGGCGTGCGACCTCTGACATATAGAGCAATTGTAAGTCGCTTTGGATAAAAGTGTCAGCTAAATGAAATTAATATTTTTTTTTTTATTATTATTTTTTTTTTGTAAACAGGTTTCACTATAGGAATATCAGTCTTGAAGTGCAGTTTCTTATGAGACTTTTGATTAAAGCAGCAGAGACTGAGACACAGACAGGAGAGCAGATGCTGAAACTGTTATCATCAGTCTGCACCTACACATCTTTTCCTTATCAAGAGACTGACAGAATTAAACAGAGTGATTTCCTGCTGGATCTTTACTCACATGTGAAGAACTATGAGACTCAAACAGGCAGGAGTTTCCTTCCAGCATTACAGTCAGTTTTCCAGTCTCCTGATGTCTGGATCATAGATCTCTCACAGAGAAAGACCTCCGTCCTCCTGGAAGTGCTGAAACTCCAGACAGAGAAGAAACCAGTAGAGCTGAGAGGATATTCAGAGGAAGAGAGTGAAATGAAGAGTTTCCTTCAGTGTCTGTCCTACATCTCACAGCTGAGGTGAGATAATCTACAAAAACTTACAGTGTCGGTGTATTCATGTTGATCTTATTCTTAGTTTGGTGACTGAACCCTGACACTCATAACATGTTTAGACTGGACTGGACAAAGTGACTGTTCCAAATTTGTTCTTTGTGTCAGAAATAGTGTGAGCGCTGGGAGTACGTCAGGAATAGAACAGAGCTTCAGTTTACTGTCAGGAGTTTGTTGTTTTGCTCCATCCAGTGTACAGTAGACCGCATCGCTGATTTTTAATGAGTTATTTTTGCTGCTCACGTCTGGTTTAGACACAGCTTCTTTGTATTCTCAGGGTAATTTTATTTTTGTGATAGCACACATTATTTAAAAAAATATATAAAATCTAAATCCTTTACAAACGTTGAATACTAGAGACAGATGACAACTCCTTCATAATTGCGCTCTTATATTAAACTGGCTCACACATTGATGCATTGCTACACAATCATGGAAAACTTGAAAATTTAAATTCATAATTTTAAAATTGTGATTTAGGCCATGAAATCAAAAAACTAGAAAATAAATTTTAAAAAGTTTAAATATGTAACTATTCTAGTAAAATATGAAATTATTTTGCTCTGTAATGCTCAGCTCTAAAATATTCGACCAATATTTTGCACTCTTTGTTGCATGGAAACCTATTAGTTGAAGTCATGTTTTACATACTGAAAACATTTACTGACGCTCCAGAATGAAACACAATGCATTAAAATAAAGGGGGTGTAAATATTTACATTTATAGAGGGTAAAAAATATTTAAATATTTATTGGGGGTAAATTGTTCTTATTTTGTCATCTGGAAATATGTAAGTGTTTTATGTCGCTTCTGCAGGGCAGTAATAAAGAATAAGATCTTAAAATAAAATAAGGATGATCCAATCCTCCTTTTCAAAGGTTTACACCCACCAGCTCTTGATGTGTTGCCTTGAGCATCAGTGAATGTTTGCAGCTTTTGATCATTCAGATTCATTACAATACCTATGAACTGAATCTTTTGTGTAAATTGTGTTATTATTATGTCTTGTGGTCTATATGTGAACAAACATCATGTGACTTGAACTGTACATATATTTAAAGTTCCTCTCAAGTTACTGTTCATGCAATAAACAATACTAAGTGGTTTATTTTTTATAGAAAGTATTAAAAAGTGCATTTATCTAGTATTTAATACAATAACATTAGAAATCAAAGTGAATCATTCTGAATTTGCAAAAAAAAAAAAAAAGAAAGAAACGAAAAACAAAACAATGAATCATACATTGAATCAAGTGTGACCAACAGTCAAAAAGTCACGCAATCCTAGAACGGGCCTGTGCGAGACGCGAGCGCAACGGTCACTCACGTCCGTCTAGTGCATGATTACAGTGAAAAACAATGGACGAGTAGCGCAGTGAATGGAGAAACACGTTCTGTGTGAACCGGCACTAAGAGTCTTTAGATTCTTTACACATGAAATACAATGTATTGTTCATTTCTTTGTGCAACTGTAATGAGTCATATTAATTGATCTAGTCATTTTAATCTAGTATTTATTGTGTTTTTCAGCTGTTCTGAGAAGTGTTTGTTAGCTTTAGTTGAAGCGGTTGAGTTCAGAGAGGATCCAGAGCTGGTGTCTTCACTGTTGGATCTTCTCGGCTCCTCCGTCAGTCTGGAAGGACGTTTACCCAGTAAATCCTGCCGGTCTGTGGGACGAGTCTTACGCTTCTCTTCTGACACACTCAACCTCTCTCTAAAACCGAAAGCCATCTCTATAAGAGGAACCAGACTTCTCTTCAGACACATCACACACATACACACACTCAGGTACAGACGCGATTATTAATAACCATTTCAAATGTTGATCTTGATGAATGTTCCTGCTAATATTTACAGTGTGTGTTGTGTTTTAGGCTGAGTGTTTATATGGTGTGGAGAATAGTGCAGATGTTGAGGTCAATGAGGGTTCAGACTCCCGTCACTGTTAATGAACTCACACTTGATCTGAATGGTAAACGGCTGTCAGAGAGGAAGTGGTCCAGAGTCCTGAGCAGTTTGGCCATCTTTCTGAGACTCTGGACTGTCCAGTGTCTGAACCTGACTGAATGCAAGATGGCGTCTGTTTCTCTGTGTGTCCTACTGTGTCACCAGACCCCAGTGATTCTCAGGTATAAGACTATAAGACACATTTCAGCAGTGTTTGACCTTGTATTTATCATGGCATAGAGATAAATCAGTTAATTCTGTGTGTGTAGAGTGTCTGAGGAGAGTCTCCAGAAGCTGGTTGA
Organism: Cyprinella lutrensis; assembly: GCA_027497675.1. Classification (NCBI taxonomy): domain Eukaryota; kingdom Metazoa; phylum Chordata; class Actinopteri; order Cypriniformes; family Leuciscidae; genus Cyprinella; species Cyprinella lutrensis. Next base: position 356,107 of record JAOTRC010000001.1, on the reverse strand, counting down.
ATGTGTCTATGAAGCGCAGGAAGAGGAACTGACTCAGCACTTCCTGCAGAAAGTGGGCGGAGATCTGACTTCCTGTTCCTTGAGCTGGGAAGAGCTTCACTATTTCCTGCAGCACAGAATTGAACAAATCACTGTGAACTTCAGAAAGAGAGACATTCAGTGCAACATCAGAGAAATCCTGCCGTTTCTGAACAGGATTCGGTTTAAACGGTAAATTATTTCTCTCTCAAAAACACTTCCTACAAATGAATGGCAAGATTTAAAGGTTTTCTTTTTTGATTGAATAACTGAATAAGAAGTGATAAAAAGATCAGTCTTTAATCATGATGTGTGTGTGTGTGTGTGCAGGATGAGCTCTGTCTTCATGCTGTCTGTAATCACAGAGATCTATAAGAGCCGCTCTGTTGGGAGTGTGTCCAGTTTGTTGAGTTCAGTGCAGAACTACATCAGCCTGCAGAGCCGAGATCTGGACTCTGTCCACTGTGCGGCGCTGCGCTTCACACTGCAACACTGCACTGCAGTTTCACTCGACCTGCTGTGGACCTCCATCCCAGAGGAAGAGCTGGAGAGCATTGTGCCTCTCTTCAGACATGTGTCCCGCATCAGGTCTCGCTGCTTTACTCTGGAGAGGCTTCTCAATGCGAAGGCTGCGTTCCTCCTTTACCCGTCCTTCTGAAGCGTCACACACTGGAGTCTAGTGTACCTCATATTAATAATAGATGTTCAAGAAAAAAATATATATATTAAAAATCTTTATATTTTACTAAATGGTTGTGTGATCGAGATATGCAGCTTTTCATTTGAGAAACTCCTTATTTCTCTCTTCTCCTCTTTCTTTCGGCTGTTTGTTACATTCAACAGATTCTGTGTGATATAAAAGCCTTGTGGCCATCATGTGTTTGTGTGTGTTCAGTGTTGATGGTGTGTGTGTGCGTGTGTGTGTGTGTGTTCAGTGTTGACAGGCTGCTGTTACTGAAGATGCTTCACTGCTGCAGTGTCTCTGATGTCCAGCAAGAGTTTTCCTCAGTTCTTCTCTCCGTCCTGAAACACAAGCTGGACTTCTCCTGCCGTTCTGCTCTGGATCTGACAACACACACACACTCTGAGACTCTACATCTGACCACTGAGGACTGCCGTGTGATGACCACAGTCATTCAGAGAGCTCACACAAACACACACACAAACACACAGCTGGTCCTACAGGACTGTGAGATTCACACAGCTGGAATGGACCAGCTGTTCCCAGTGTTACATGCTGTTAAACTCTGGTGAGAAACATCCACAGATTACATTCACACACAAACAGACAGAAATATAATTTAGATATTTCTCTTCCTGTGTGTTTCAGCTGTGATAAACCTCTGCTGCTTCAGTTTCTGGCTCGTGTGAGTCCTGAGGAAGCCGAGTCTCTTTCTGGAGCTCTGGGTGACGAGGTGGACCTCAGTCAGACTCCTCTGGAGCCGCAGGTCTGTCGAGGTCTGGCGCTGATTCTGGAATATTCTGAAGGACTGACTGACCTGGATCTGAGTCAGTGCCGTCTCACTGATCCCAGCCTGGATCTGCTGCTCACAAACCTCCACAAAGCACAAAACATCGAGTGAGTGACTGAGACACAAACAAGTATGAAGTGTGATGTAATATTTCAGCATTTTGTCTGATTTGTTTGTTTGATCTGCAGTTTTAGTGGCAATCGCATCACTGACACTGGGGCTCAGAGAATCTACAGTGTCGTCTGTCGCAACAGGGACATAAAGACAGTAAGGTGTGTGTCTGAACGTCACTGAATCACATTCCCTTCTGAAGTTATTTGAGCTGAAGTCTTATAGTATGCAACAAACATGAGGCTCAAAAATAAAACTGATCTCAGAGTTGAAGTGCTTTCTCTTTGATTCAAGGCCGTTTTGTCACTGCTTTTCCTTTAAAAAGAATTAAAACTTTGGAACAATTTATGTCTATAAATCTGAATTCTGTTCATGATGGTGTGTTTGTTTCAGTGTCTAATATCAGTGTGTGTTTGTGTCTGTAGGCTCTTCAACAACAGAATTGAATCCAGAGAGCTCTTCCTCTCTGACCCACGATTCGAGATCTGGTGATGATGATAAACTCTCTCTGGAACAACAAGCAGGAGAAACAACCGATGCAGATCTAGAGAGATGAGGCTCGAAAAAAGGTAACGGGTGTAAAGAATCGGCCCATCAGAGTCCCAGAGATGAATCTAGCTGCAGATTTTATACCATATACTGTACAGGTTTCATCTTCAATCTTCAGTCATAATCAACAGTGGGTTTCTGTTTCAATAAACCCCTTTCACGCAGTGCGTTGATCCCAGGAAATTGACGGGAAATTTAATAACTATTTTGTAAATGAACAAATCCATCTGTAAACTTTCTTCCCTCTCCTCTACCCCTTTATATTATTTTTGATGCAGGGTTATAGTTTTGAATTTAGTTTTTATTTCTATTCTAAATTTAATTTATTTTTCCCTATAATTTAGTTTTAGTGTAGTAAATATAGTAATTTTTCTCAGTGACAGTTTATTTTATTTTTATTTTATTTTTGTTTTAGTATTTTTATGGCTTCTGAAATAAATATGCTAACTGGAATCGTGTAAAATAAAAACAGGGTTAAATATTCAAGTCTTTCAATCCAGTGTTTTTGCTATAGAGGCTTTTTCATGGTTAATTCAGGCGAGATGTAAAGGTTTCTAGTTTGACATGTCATGTATCAAAACCTCAAATTAATTTTGAAGCCATGGTTATGATATCTTAATCTTATGTGCTTATGTGTTAAATGCTTTCTTTTAGTTTTCTATACTGATAATATGAATTTCTTGTCCTTTTCCCCCTTTTTCCAGGCAAACTAATTAATGTAAACAGCCGAAGCATGCATGCAGCTTTCAGTCCTTGAGAGAGATTGTTTAATCTGTGTATTTAAAATATTTTCCAGATGTTCGTGCTTCATTGGATGTGGGCCTTTTATTGCATTTATTGCACATTTTCACAAATGACAGTTTAGATGTAAACAGTTTTAAGGTTATGTGTGTAACATTGAACAACTTGTTTGAGCATCTTAAAAAACCGACACGGCAACACTGACGGCCCATAATGTGGTTAAGCGTTTATGAAAAAGATGTTGACGTGCTCCTGTGTGAATATTCCTGTATGTTGCCTTTGGCTTGATCAGTTGGGGATATTCAAATTAACCCTCATGTTGTGTTCAAAACCCTTTAACACCTCCGGTGTTCCCGGTCAAAAATGACCGACCCATAAAAAAACAACTTATAAATCACTCATTATACCGTATTTCTTGAATTCAGTCTTGTTGTCAACTTGTTCTCTTCCAATTAGGACTGGTTTTATATTTCTGTTTGCATCTGATTAATCGTGAACCTCATTTATCTGAGAGTAGGCATGGTCAAAAATGGTCACAATGGCCGACCATTGAAAGTGAATGGGAGAGACTGAAAATAACTGAACAATTTAGTTTTCAGGAGCATGTTCATTATTTTCATGTACACACATGACCTTGTGTCGTGTGCTTGCAAACATCGAGCCCTTGGACCTGTGCATGTATCGATACATTTATACACACGCTACCTAGACACACACACGTTAAAACACACAAGCCATAGACTTTGATTGTATAAATGGAACTTTAAAGACTAAATGGTTAAGATGCTTTCTAGCAAACAGTAGTAGCGTCTGGTATTGTGTTTCCAGGGAACTGTTTTAAAAAATTGGAGGTATTGATATTCTTTTACGCTGTAATTTTGAGGTTCCAAAACTTTCTGTGAAACTGTCTGCATTTCATTCACAAGTTCTGTTATATTGGAAACTACTGCACAAACGGATTTTTACTCCCCATGATGTAGCTACCCATCTGGAATTGCAGATTCATTCTCTTTAGAAATAAATCCCTGTTTCAGTGAATGGATAACAATATTTAGTCTGTCACACATTTACTGGACAATTATGGTTTTATCTTTTGATTTTGCTGCAAAATTTAATTTTCAGTGCAATCAAAAACATTATAATGTGGTTATCCAAAGCATCCCTTTCGTCTTATTCCTTTAGATGGAAAAAAATGCACAACCTCATTTGTTCAACCCCCTCTTCTCCCCTCACTGATGATTACTGATCACCAGTTCTGTAAGACTTTGCAGAACAAATTGTTTTGTGATCTCTTTACTCTGACTTTATACCTAATGCAATACAGCCAAAATGCTGCTTCTCTTATATCCAGTCATTCTTCTCTGAAGAAACTACACACATTTCTTTAAGTCACCTTTATCACCAAAAGCTAACAAGCTCAATTTCAAAATATTTAATGATGTATATCCTTCAAGAGACCACCTCTCACTTAGATTTAACCTGAGTTATACTAACTCTATATTCTGTGATGAAAACATAGAGACCACGGATCATTTGTTTTTCTTCTGCCGTTACAGCAACATATTCTGGTGTGACATGTATGACATGCCTTATCTCCAGTCTCTCTCCAGTTTCACTAGATAGCATCACATTTGGAATTATAATGAAAGACAAAAACTATGAAATGCTTTTAAACACTTTAATTATCTCGGGTAAATTTTTCATCCACAAATGTAAATGTATAAAAACACAGCCTCTATTTACTGTTTTCAAGAGAGAATTTGCATTGTACTACAAGTCCCTGTGTGGTTCACGAAGAATAAAACTACATAAAAAACAACTTCTTATTTTATTGATGCCTTAAAATTAATTGAAGCCCCTTAACTATTGTTTCATAACTGTTTCTTCATCTTCTGTTTTTTTTTTATTTGTTTGTTGTTATTATTGTTTTACTTTAATATAACTTACTCTTCCTAAAGTTGTTTGTAATTTTACGTGCTCAGTTTCCTGTCACTGATATTCTTGTGAATTCCGCCTAAGCCAGACATTGTTGTAAATTTTACACGTCAATAATGAAAATTAAAAAAAATAACTAAAAGTTAAAGCTGGAGAAAAGAGGAGGGGTATTGAGGAGCACCTACTGCTTCCTGTACAGTCGAAACTCGGAAGTTGCTGTCGAGATGAATGGCAAGTACTGTAATTTATTTCCAGACTGAATTGTTAACATTGCTTCGTTTGACATTAAATGGACCATAAGTGGCTGTAATCTAATTTAATCTGTTCTATTTCATAACAGAGTAAAGTCAGTCTGACCAAAGAACAACAACAAACTTTTCCAAGTTTAATCCGTACAGTGCTTGTAACGTTAGCCTATAGGCTATATGGATCGCACCTTGTGTTTTATTCATGAATGTTCGTTTAATTTATTTATAATATATGCTTTCATGGATCGCCGAAATGTAGCCTATGTTTGCCAAGCTGTAGCCTATGTCTTTAACAGCATGATTAACGTAGTCATCGCGTCGCATGAATGGCTGCTAAACCTTAGCAATGTCTTCGTCTGTTCACCCACATAAGAGCCTTTTGAGAGTAGCCTATACTGTGAAACTGAGAAATTATGCAAATGAAACTATTTGAAACACGAACTAATCTAGCCGCAACAAAGTTTGACTAAACGAACGCTTGAGACAAACAGTTATTTGGTTTTAGTTTCGTTTTTACACTTGTTTATGAGCCGGAGGCTGACCTCGTGGCGATCGTGTGTTACTCGAGAGTCATGGAGCTTAATCTAGAAGTATGACTTTTTATATGACAACGTTGAGTTAAATATTAAATTTACAACAGTTGCATTATCATTTAATAATTAAATATCATTTCATAATAATAAATGCCACTGTAATGTATTGATGACAGGAGATCATGAGATTTCCTGTTACTCGTAATAACCGCCTGGTGAATTTGTGGCATTCACAGAGTATGAACAACTTGCACTGGCATTATTGTCCATGTTGTGTTCCTGCTCTAAATCTGGTGAAACAACAGGTTATCTTCCACAGCTTCAGTTTGAGTTGAAGGACACACTGTCTCCTTTGTTTTCAGCAAGTCTTTTCTATTCCTTCTGAAGATGCAACTGTCTTATGTTTGAAAAATTTTAGACCTTTTTGTTCAAGTATTTTATTAACGGTTGTGAAGTAAATATTTATTCAGAATAAGTACCTACTCTTAGGGTGACCAACTGTCCTGTTTTCCCAGGACGTGTCCTGTTTTCATATAACAATATAACAATGCTCTATCCATACAGAGGAGGCATTTATCCATACAGAGGAGGTACTTTAAATGTTTTGAAATTAATTAAGTATCTTTAAGTAAACGTCGAGTATCGTTTGATTAGGCCTATCTGTTTGCCGGGCAAGTGTCCTGGTTTTTGGTAATAAAAATATGGTCACTCTACCTACTCTAGAGTATGCGATTTCAGACGTAGCCCTTGTCTTTGCACTGGCCCAAGGGCCTGATCATGTGACCTGAATACGTCACTAGTTTAAATCTCGATTTTCGCATATGTCATTTCTGTCTATCTTTTTTCTTCTTCTGCTGAACACAAAAGAAGATATTTTGCAGAAGGACAGTAACCAGACAGTTTTCCTGCCTCTGATCTGGTCATTTGTAATACCAGACACAATTCGTTCCTTTAAAAGTGACTTGGTAAGTTCTCCAAATTCACAACTCTTCACTTTATTTTTTTAAGTCTGTCACATAAGCATCAATCGACTCTGTTTGGCCTTGTGCTCTAATAAAGAACAAAAATGTCAGGTTTTTCCGTGGTTTACAGTATTTGGCAAACAGCTCTTTTAATGTCTTGAAGTTGTCAAAATCATTATCAAACAGTAAATGTGTTGAATACCTTGATTGCGTCGTCTCCTGCGATGTGTACAAAAGTGGCAGACTTTTTTTTCTGACTTCTTTTTTTTCCACAAGATTATGCTTGTGATATGATACAGTTCAAATTGCTGCATTCAATATCTCCAGTTTTCAGCTATATATGTTTAAGACATGTAATACTGTTGCATGAAAATGTTTAAACTTCTGTCTTGTACCTCAGGTTTGAAAGGCCTGCATTATGGCGTGTGCACGGCAATCTGCTGTTGAGTTCCTCAAAAAC
>JAOTRC010000001.1:204048-216030 GCA_027497675.1 Cyprinella lutrensis | reverse complement strand
CTATAATTACAGAAACGTACACCGTAATTTCTCTGTACTTACCCGGTTGTTTGCGGGTCGTAAAATGAAGTGTTACCGAAATATAATAATGGATGGATCAATGTCAATCATACATTTTAATAGTAGGAGCCTTAATTCAAATCTAGCAGGAATTAAGCATTGTTTAAATGAATTAGAAAGGAAATTCACAGTTATTGCAATATCAGAAACTTGGCTCGATGAAGAGCAAATTGACACAATTGGAATTGAAGGATATGAAATGTTTTCTGTTCATAGGACCCAGTCTAAGGGAGGGGGGGCGGCACTACTCATTGATAAAATGTATAAATGTAAAGTTGTCAGTAACAAGTCATTTGTAATGGAAAATATTATGGAGTGTGTCACTGTAGAAATTGAGAGAGAGAAAGAAAGAAATATTCAGATAAGCTGTATGTATAGAAATTGTATTGATACATTTAGGGAAAAGATAGAGGAGCTATAGACAAAACAACAAAAAAATTCTGTTTGTCTGCGGTGATTTTAATGTAGATTTGCTAAATCCGCAACAACATACTTCAACTACAGAATTTATCAATTCAATGTATAGCAGCTTATACCCTACAATTACACGACCAACTAGAATAACAACTCACAGTGCCACACTAATTGATAACATATTTACAAACGTTATTGACAGACCGGTTACAAGTGGCCTAATAATAACTGACATAAGTGACCACTTGCCAGTATTTGCAATTATACAAAACTGTATGCAGAAGAATAAAGATATTACTACAATTATGATGAAAAGAAAAAAAAAAAACACAAGATGCTATAAATTCTTTTAAACAAGATCTTTTGAGACAAGACTGGAAAAGTGTTTATGTGAGTGATGTCAATTGGGCCTATGAAACATTTATGACAATCATATCAGGATTATATGATAAGCATTGTCCTCTAGTAAAGAAAATTGTAAAGCATAAATATGTTGAGAAACCATGGATATCAGAAGGAATTATAAATGCATGTAAGAAGAAGAAGTTACTATACAAAGAATTCTTAAAGAGAAGAACAATGGAATCAGAACAAAAATATAAACTATATAAAAATAAATTAACAAAAATCATAAGATCCTGTAAAGTTGCTTATTACAGTAATTTATTAGTGGATAATAAAAATAATATTTAAAAAACATGGGATATCTTAAATGCTATAATTAAAAAAATGAGAAAAAAAGAATATCCAAGTTACTTATTAGCATCAAATGATACAGAAATCACCGACAGGGCTTCAGTTGCTGGGGAATTCAATACTTTGTTAGTGTTGGTTCAAGACTAGCGAGAGATATTCCAAAGACGGGTAGTAGTGATGGAGTAGAATGTAAAAAGTTATTTGTGGAAGAAACAATGTTTATAAGAGGGACAGAAGAAAAAGAACTTATTGATATTGTAAAAAAATTGAAAAGTAAGAAGTCTACTGACTGCCATGATATTGCTATGTGCACAGTTAAAAGTATTATTGAATCTATAGCAAGACCCCTAACCCACATTTGCAATCAATCTCTACAAACCGGTGTCTTTCCAGATAAAATGAAAATAGCTAAAGTAATACCAAAATACAAAACTGGAGATAGACATATATTACACAACTACAGACCCATCTCGTTGCTTCCACAGTTCTCTAAAATATTGGAAAAAGTGTTTTTCATGAGACAGGATGATTTCATCGCCAAACATAGTGTTCTGTGTGAGCAGCAATATGGGTTTAGAGCTGGCAGATCAATTACTCTTGCAATGATAGAATTCATAGAAAAAGTTACAAACGCAATAGACAGGAAACAATACGCAGTGGGGATATTTCTAGACCTTAAAAAAGCTTTTGAAACTGTGGAACATAAATTATTAATTAAAAAATTACAACGATATGACATCAGAGGAATTGCACTGACATGGTTGTCCAGTTACCTGGAGAACAGAAAACAGTATGTTGAAATACAAAACAATAAATCACAACTGTTGCAGGTTACATGTGGGGTGCCACAGGGTTCAGTGTTGGGGCCATTATTATTTAACCTCTATATAAATAATATATGTGAAGTATCGCAAATTGTAGACACCATTCTTTTTGCTGATGACACAAGTTTATTATGCTGTGGTGAAAATTTGGAGAAGCTACTGGATACCATGGAAAAGGAAGTGAGTAGGATGAAGATTTGGTTTGATGAAAACAAACTAACATTAAATCTGAGTAAAACTAAATTTATAATATTTGGGAACAGATCAACTGACACAGATAAAAAAGCTAATGATAAATGGTATAGAACTAGAGCGAGTATCTGAAATAAAATTCCTCGGGGTAGTTATTGATAACAAATTAAGTTGGAAACCTCACATAAACTATATTAAAACTAAAATATCCAAGTCATTGGCAATATTAAATAAGGCTAAAGACCTACTGAATAAGGCTTCTCTAAATATGTTGTACTGCTCCTTCATACTCCCGTACATGACTTATGTGTGGAAGTATGGGGGAATACCTATAAAACAAATACACACCCAATCTTCATCTTACAAAAAAGGGCTATACGAATCATACATAAAACTACATACAGAGAACCAACAAACCCATTGTTCATTAAACTCAAAATATTAAAGTTCAAGGATCTTATTGATTATAAAATTATTCAAATTGTTTTTAGAGCTCACAACAACCAATTACCAAGAAATATCCAAGAGCTTTTCCAATTATGAGAAAACACATATAATTTTAGAGGAATATCAATGTTTAGTAGACCGTAGATTCGTACAAACACTAAGTTGCACTGTATACCAACAGTGTAGAAAATTGGCCAAGGAAACAGAGCTCCTGCGGGAGCGGAGGCGACATCGCTGCTGTTGCAGTCTAGAAAATTAGCCAGAGAAACGGAGCTCCTGCGGGAGCGGAGGCGATGTCGTTGCTGTGCCAGTGTAGAAAATTAGCCAGAGAAACAGAGATCCTGCGTGAGCAGAGGAGACATCACTGCTGGGGCAGTGTAGAAAAATTAGCCAGAGAAATAGAGATCCTGTGGGAGCAGAGGAGACAACACTGCTGTGGCAGTGTAGAAAATTAGCCATAGAAAGAGAGCTCATATGGGAGCAGATTAGATATCACTGCTGTGGTAGTGGAGAAAAATTAGCCAAAAAAACAGAGCTGTGTAGAAAATTAGCCAGAGAAAGAGAGCTCCTGCGTGAGCAGAGTAGACATCACTGCTGTGGCAGTGTAGAAAATTAACCAGTGAAACAGAGCTCCAGTGGGAGAAGAGTAGACGTCACTGCTGTGGCAGTGTAGAAAATTAGCCAGAGAAACAGAGATCCTGTGGGAGCAGAGTAGTCATCACTAGTGATCGACCGATATTGATTTTTTATAACCGATTCCGATTATTTGCATGTTTTTGTGCCCGATAACCGATATGCAGAACTGATATCTATTTACTGGTATACTTCTGACACAATTATTACAAGTTAGCAGTTTTTCATGTTAAATTAAATCTTCAAATTACAATAAAACATTTATATTATTGCATTATATCATTTATATCTAAATTTTACATATACTTTATAAGCATCAGCAGCAACAATGTTAACACTAGGCAAAAAAAATTTGAAGTCTAATATTTTCATATGAAGAAGCCTACTGTAGCCTACTGGAGCCTACTGTAGGCCTATACATCATTTCATTTTCCAACTAGTATGTCATTAATAATTATTTTGTCAGTCTAGATCATGAAATGCGTTCTAATAAAGGGCTGTTTATCTATTCATTTTCACAGAATTATAACTTAGGATACTCAACCGCGATCGCGCATTTACATAGAACTATAACTTAGGCACGATCGCACGTGCAGATAATAAATAAATAATTTCCACAAAGCAGTATATTTAGATGTGTATTAGCGAAACAATTGCTATGTAAATGATAATATAATCCAGGGTGTTTAAACAAGATAATCTTGTCAAACGTTTCATTCAGTGGCCGTGCTTGAGCATTCCTGATCATCATCAACACAGTGAGTGCTCAGCTGAACGAACTTTTTTTCCGAGACTAATGGTGAGCAAATACAACAGATAGAGAATTAAATTCAACACCTTTATTTTCAACATGCACTCGTTCATGTCGGTTTTATTGAATTCATGTAAAGTTATGTCTTTATTGGGGCATTAAATGAAGAATTATAACGTGACTCTGTGAGTTCAAACATTTTTTGAAACCAAGCTGCATAAATAAACTATATCCGGCATTTATGTCTCAAATCTCATTTCTGCATGTCTGTTCTGTTAAATAAAGTTGAATAATTAAAGCAAAGCAAGTAGAAACAGATACTTTACCTGTGCACACAGTTGACGTCGACTAACCTCCTCAGACGCATGCTGCAATGTCAGAATTTTCGAAACGGCCACAAGATGGCGCCGTCTATCTGCGAATCCGATATTACAAAACTGATTTCCAATTATGGGAAAATGCTTAAATATCAGGAAAATATCGGTAAACCGATACATTGGTCGATCACTAATTTGACCTGAATTACAGAACTCATATAGGTCAATTTCTGAGTTAGGTTTACTTGATTAATTATAGCAGCACTGTCCTTGTATGGCATCATATTTTTAGCCTTTTCAATGATAATAAATGATCAAAAAAATATTTCTTTTGGCATGTACATACATCAAGAATTACCGTATGTATCTCAGCAATGGTGACAAACAGATCGCTTCTGAACATAAGCTCATTATTTATACATGCATGACTGGAGCCATAAATGAGTTTTTATTGGTGGCACCCAGAACACACTGCAACATGCTTTATAATTGTCACCATTGTTGAGATTCTGATTCTTGATGTCTTTGTGTCTAAAAACTATCAAATATATATATTTTTTTGTATAAGTTGTAATTTGTAAGTTGTAAACACTATGCTATGCAAGAATAGTGCTGCTATAATTTACAAACTATGTAATAAAACCATGACATTTCTGTAAAAGTATGTCTACATGAAGTGTCTAATGTGTTTTGATAATAAATATTCAATCATTTGGTTATTAATATGTCTTTATTTAAAATATCTTAATTTTTTAAAATAATCAGATCTGCTGATCCTATTTTCTTTACCTAATATCACATGAAGAATTAAGATGAAAGATAACCGTTTATCAACTTAACTTTTCTTAAAATGGATTTAGGTCAAACCTGTTGTCCGAACCACGCACGTTATATCCGAAGTAAACTTACTTAAAACAGTAGATATGGACACACCCGAATTAGGTTGACTAAAACAGCGTTTGCTGATTCTAGTTGGAAATTTCCTGCCCCCTTCGTTGAAGTACACGTAAAATGGTATCGGATATTAGCCGTCGCGCGAAAGATGTGGAAATATACGAATCTGATGTTCTAGGAAAAAAAACAGTCTTTCAGAGTCATTCAGAATAAAAGCAAACGTTTACATTTTATTGATCAGGTAACAAAGCAATTACTATACAGATACAGAAATCACAGAAACATTTACCAGGTGCACTGTAACACTTTAAAAGACACCAAACATGAACAGTTTAATTTTGTACACACATAACATTGGCTAAGTTTTCAGTGTTTTTCAGGTAAGGAGGAGGAGGCGAGTGTAGTGAGTGAAGTGTAAACTGCACTGTGTGCCGTCTCCTAAGTCTCCGTTAGATATTCAAGAGATAGTTCAAGTGTTACTTCCCAGGAGGACCTTTTGTCACATTGATGGGTCAATCAGACATACTGGAACCAGCCTTACAAAAGACAACTGGAACCTTTTCTGAAGGTGAAGAAGCAGCTTTTGTTTCTCAGCACATAAAAATGAACTACTTACCACCATATCAGACTGTGTTGATGTGGTTTCTCAACTGCATGGATCTTCATGTGTCGTTTCAGGCGAGCTTTAAAAGAGAAACTCTTTCCACACTGATCACACATGTGCGGCTTCTCTCTGCTGTGGATCATCTCATGTGTTTTCAGATATGATAACAGAATGAATCTCTTGTCACACTGTGAACACATGTAAGGTTTTTCTCCACTGTGGATCTTCTCATGTGTTTTCAGATATGCTGACACACTGAATGTCTTGTCACAATGTGAACACTTGTAAGGTTTTTCTCCAGTGTGGATCCTCTCATGTGTTTTCAGATATCCTGACTGATTGAACCTCTTGTCGCAGTGTGAACACTTGTAAGGTTTTTCTCCAGTGTGGATTATCTCATGTTTTTTCAGAGTTGATGACTGACTGAATCTCTTGTCGCAGTGTGAACACTTGTAAGGTTTTTCTCCAGTGTGGATCATCTCATGTGATTTTAGATTTGATGGCCCAGTGAATCTCTTGCCGCAGTGTGAACACTTGTAAGGTTTTTCTCCAGTGTGGATCATCTCATGTGTTTTCAGATATGATGCCCCACGGAATCTCTTATCACAGTGTGAACACTTGTAAGGTTTTTCTCCAGTGTGGATCATCTCATGTGATTTCAGATTTGCTAACAGACTGAATCTCTTGTCACAGTGTGAACACTTGTAAGGTTTTTCTCCAGTGTGGATCATCTCATGTGTTTTTAGATTTCCTGACAGACTGAAGCTCTTGTCACAGTGTGAACACTTATAAGGTTTATCTCCAGTGTGGATCATCTCATGTGTTTTCAGAGATGATGACAGATAGAATCTCTTGTCACAGTGTGAACACTTGAAAGGTTTTTCTCCAGTGTGGACCCTCTCATGTCTTTTCAGATGTGTTGATCGACTGAAACTCTTGTCACAGTGTGAACACTTGTAAGGTTTTTCTCCAGTGTGGATCTTCTCATGTTTTCTCAGAGATGATAACTCACTGAATCTTTTGTCACAGTGTGAACACTTGTAAGGTTTTTCTCCTGTGTGGATCCTCTTATGTATTTCCAGGATTCCCGGCCGATTGAATCTTTTATCACAGTGTGAACACTTGTAAGGTTTTTCTCCATTGTGAATTTTCTGGAGCCATTTTAACTTGTTTTCTCCATTGTGGATCCTCATGTGAACATCAAGACTTTGTTTGCTTTTGAGACTCTTTCCACACTGAGTGCAGGTTATAGATTTCTTAGCTCTTCTTTTCTTTAAAAAGGTATTTTTTTTAGTCTTTGAGCGACTCCAAGTTTCACTCAGTTCTTCTCTCTCCACCATCACTTCAATCATTTCTTCTCTCTCCTCCTTCACTTCACACATTTCTTCTCTCTCCTCCTTCACTTCACTCATTTCTTCTCTCTCCACCTTCACTTCAATCATTTCTTCTCTCTCCTCCTTCACTTCACTAATTTCTTCTCTCTCCTCCTTCACTTCACTCAGTTCTTCTTTCTCCTCTCTCTCTTCCATCGGGTCTGACATGAAAGAAAAACTCATTTTAAAATGTCTAAATAATAAAAGTTCAAAGAGAAATATGGAGTGAATGAAGTTTAATAACACATTTTAAATATTTAAAAAAAATTGTTAAATTTGATTTAGTTTGGCCTTACCTTGACAATAAATATGAAACTTCCCTTTACTGACCATTTGTTTAAAAAAAATACAAAAAAACCTTTTGCAGCAATTTCATAGTTTAATTGTGTGCTTGAATGTTTCATGAATGTTCTCCGGCATCATGAATGAATGAAGAATAAACACCAACCTCTTTGTTCTTCAGGATCTTCAGTGTGTTTCATTCTGCAGGGTTCTGGATCACTCATGTTCTCACTGTCCTCTTTAATAAACTCAGTCTTTACCGATTTCAGCTCTTCCTGATCCATTTCTGCTCGTCTTCACTTGTAGATGATGGGAATATTCCAGCATTTATTGGAGAATGGCAGTGGGGGGAGCTTCACTGATGATGAATTACAGTGGGAGGAGCTTGATGTGGGAGGAGCTGATCTGCCAAAATATAAAATACTATTACTGTACTTATTACTAATACAGTTACTGTTTTTTTTGGCTCATGGACAACAAAATATAATAATGTAAATTCTCTTGAATATAAATAATGATAATTAAAAACAAAGTTGAAAAAACAGAAATAAACATAAGTTTACGCCTAGTAACCAACAAATCCCCTCAGGAATGAGCTTTAAAGGGATAGTTCACTTTGAAATTAATGTTTTATATGTTTTAGCTTACCTTAAGGGCATCCAAGATGTAGGTGTCTTTGTTTCCACAGTATTTTCAAATTTCAATCATTATTTTGACAAACCGCTCGTTTCGTGTCTTAGGCCATCAATGTGTACTTAAATTTACGAGTCATTTAATCATGTTAAACTTAGACTTCTCTGTGCATGCTCTTTGAGGTGGGCTCCATAGACTTCCATTATATGACTGATAGACAACAAAGGTTTGTCTGAAAAATATCAACGTTGAAAATACTGTGGAAACAAAGACACCTACATCTTGGATGCCCTTGATGTAAGCTAAAACATATAAAAAAAAATATTTCAAAGTGAACTATCCCTTTAAGTCACAAGTTACAGGAGATTTGAAGACATCAGCATAATAAATGAGGTGAAAACAGGAACTATTGTCATGAAATAAAGAGTGTTTTCAGCAGATCTCTTAATATTGATGATCCTCAGACTATCAACACTCATTTAACAAGACATTCAGGATCATCAGCAGATCATCTCACTTTATACTGAGTGTTTGCTGTTATAAACACATTAGGATACATATAAAATCCAATTAAACTGCTCTATTGAAAGAAAATAATGTGTCACTCACAATATTGTCACAGTTTTGAAGCAATGACAATAAAAAAACTGCTCAAAGCACTCTCTAATCCAACCATCTCTTCCTCTCTCTTGTCACAAAACTACAACAAACGTCTAGGACTAATCTAAACACGACTTAAACATGCTATGAAAATGTGAAGTTGGAATGTCATGACAGTTTGTGGTAGTTTTGGAGATTTGCGATGAGAGAGAGAGAGAGGGAGAGAGCGAGAGATGGTGGGGTTAGCCAATCGGAAGAGAGCCCTTCTAGCCAATCATGGCCCTTCTACCCCAACCATACTGGCGGAGAGTAGATGACGTCACCGCTCGCGCCGGCCGTCCCTTTCAACTGGTTCAACGTCGAATTTTCTGAGGTGAGGAGAGCATTTCACGGTATTTACACACCCATCACACCCACTTTATACTGTTTGATTAAGCGACAGACTCGTTTCTTTATTGTTTTCGTCGATCACAGCTATATATGGGCGTCTTTTCTGGCGCCTTTCTCCTGAAATACACATTTAGTGCAGCAGCAGCGAGCCTGAGGAGAATATGTTCGTTTGTGTGATTGTCTTGATGTTTGGAGTGAGAACCGTTACTGAAAGTCAAAACAAAAGTCAAAGTTTGAGAGTTGTGAGGGGAATTGTTGGAGAAAAGTATTGCTGTTTCCATTTTTACCTTTACTTAGCCTATACATTTATCTTTGGCAGACTACATTTACTTAAAAATACTTTAAAATGTAGGTCTATTGTAACACTTTATTTCCCCTGTAGTTGTAATGAACGTGGGGAATTTCAAATCTATTTATGCGTGGGAATATGGTAAAATTTTCAATGACTTTATTTTTTTTGTGTGTGTGTGTGTATCCAAATGGTTTAATTACATTTAAAAGGGTTAACATTTCAAAATAAATAATAATTTTTGCAATCATGTCCCAAATATTCTCTCAAAATGTACAAAACCCAGATAGTTTAGATTCCGTCCTCAAAAAAGGAACATGTATGCAAGTAATTTTATGTTTAACCATCAAAACTTTGTACCAAATAAATAATTGGTATTGTTTAAAAAAAGGTGAAATTCTCAATAAAACACCATATCAGCTAGTTTCGCATGATCTTACATATAACTATTTATCTGTAAAGAAAGTTAATGGAACACAATTATGTGCAACACAGATGTGAACTCTCGAGGCCCACAGTGAGGGAAATGAGTAGTTGAATGAAGTCATCGTTTTTGTTTTCTTTTACGCACAAAAAGTATTTTTCCCAACGTCAATGGAATTAAAATTATTGGGAAATTAATGGTGCTTTTCCACTACACCAGGGGTGGTTTTTTTTTCTTCGGTTTTGGTTAATGCATTTTCCAAAAGAGCCACAGTAAAATAACTATATAATTTTATTACTTAAGACGTTTTTTTTACAATAAATTTCCAACAGCATTAGGCTAAAAACAAATAAATATTTAGCAAAGTTTCAATATTAATTGTTAAGGGCTTTCTGTGAGGTTGAGTTATCAACTGATGAGCATTAATCCTCTCTGTCTGCATATGAGTGAGAGAGAAAACACTGTATTTAAATTTACTGTGTTTACGTGAATACTCGACTTGACATTTTTATATAGTTCTGTATTTATTTGGCCATTTAGGTGCGCAACCGAAGACAAGTAAAAATACGACCCATTTATCATGTGGCATGAAGGGTCTCAATGGCAAAAGTTAAAGTATTAAAGTTTATAGCCTTCTTTTATATTTTTGCTGCTTTTCGCCATTAGGCCTACCTTAAAGGAGTAGTTCACTTTAAAAAAATAAACTTTTGCTGATAATTTACTCACCCCCATGTCATCCAAGATGTCCATGTCATTCTGTCTTCAGTCGAAAATAAATGAAGGTTTTTGATGAAAACATTCCAGGATTTTTCTCCATATAATTGACTTCAATGTGGTCCAAACGGTTCAAGGTGCAAAAGACAGTTTCAATGCAAACTACAAACTGTTCAAAGGGCTTTAAACGATTTCAGACGATGGATAAGGGTCTTTTCAAGCGAAACGATCGCTCATTTAAAAAAAAAATAACAAAGATTAAGTTTTATAAGCTCAAATGGTCGCCTTGCTTCTGTGATGCGCGTTCGTGACTCTCCTGTTGGAACTCGTTCATCAAAATGAACGAATTTGATAAAATCGCGATCTCAATTCACCCTGTTTACGATTTAATTTTTAAATGACTTTGATTTTTTTTAAGAAAATGTATAATAAATGACAGTCAGAGATAAAATCAGTGTTTTTTATTAAAAGAGAAAATTTCTTCTTTTTACATTTGAAGTTGTACTTAACACCAGAATGAACATTGTTTTTTGCTGACGCTCAAACTTACTGCGTAACCACATTAACTCTTTTCAGTATAATTTTTTTCAGCATTGACAAAAAAATAACCACTTCTGCTGAACTTGTTGACTTTCATGCTTGATTTTCAGTCACAATTTCTTCAACAAACAATGACCTTTGACTCTAGAAGCAACATGGACAGTTGGTGTAACTGTTTTTTGTCAATTGGCATAACCAGTATTTTTCATAAAAATATAATTATATACAGGAAAATTTATGTGGAATAAACTTTTTAAAATCTAGTTTAGTGGAATAATATGTTGTTGTTCTTTTACATAATTTGTTAGTTTATTTAGAAAACAGATGTGTTTTAGCATGTCCTGCCAAATATTGCAAAACCACATCAAAAATTACATTTAGAGAACTCTGATAAAATCTAGTTTTGTGTAACTTTTGTAGAAAATTTTGCTTTTAAAACAACTTTTTAAAAGATTTTCGAATTAATCATCTTGACGAACCTGGTTTGTCACTGACCCAAATATTAATGAAGTGTGACAGGAAACGTAAGAGTTATTTTTGTAAGATTTTATGATCATTGTCAGTTTCTGTACAAATCTGTTACATGTTAATAATTGAATTACTTTATTGCAGTTAATAGTTATAAAGTCAAAAAGTTTTGTAGTTATTTGCATGTAGAGGTTTGTATTGAAGTATTTTGCTCTATTATTGATGATTTATCCATATTATATTGTGAAAAACAACAGCGTTGACTTTCACTAGTGCAGATTTACAGGCTTTTATCGTATATCCTGACTCAAATAATGTGTTTCTAACAGCAAACACTCAGAATAAAGTGAGATGATCTGTTGATGATCCTGAATGTCTTGTTGAATGAGTGTTGATAGTCTGAGGATCATCAATATTAACAGATCTGCTGAAAACAC